>RQWE01000269.1:0-37173 GCA_004028395.1 Leptographium galeiforme
TAAAAATCCCACTTATTTTGCCACAACAGCCAATTAAAAAAAAGATTCGTTCGATCACCGGTCCACTTAAAAATCCCACTTATTTTGCCACAACAGCCAATTAAAAAAAAGATTCGTTCGATTACCGGTCCACTTAAAAATCCTACTTATTTTGCTACAATAGCCAATTAAAAAAAAGATTCGTTCGATCACCGCCCTAGCCTTAAGCTAATTAAATTTACGTTTTGCTCTCTCCCCCCCCACTTATTAAATTTCTATACTTTTACTACTTTAAAAATTAATTATAACAAAACTACCTCTTAGAATATAATAAAAATAATATAGGTAGAATCGTTAAATTATTCTGCATTTAATAAGCTAATAATATTTTAGACGATTTTTTTTTTATTAGCAAAAAGTAAGGCAAACCTAAACAAGTTTTCGTAAGAGAATTACAAACCTTTTTAAAGCAAATAGACGTCCCCTTGTTAGATTAGTCGTCTGCCCCTTTTTATCTTGTAAAGGTGTGCTAAGGGATAACAGTTCTAGCACTCTAGCCTTTACCGGCATACAGCCTTTCCCGTTTGGGATTACTACTTAGCAATATCCTAAACGGAACGTTTTAGTTAACTCCCCTCTTAGGAGTCTAGGTAGGAGCATAGGCTATTACATGCTTTAAATGCGGTCTTTGCTTAGTGTTTTCCACTAATTTCTTTTTAACCTTGGCCTTGCTTATAGTTAGGGAAGATGAATTAAGCGGTAAGGTCCGTTATAATAGTGTCCTTTTTGCTATCTGCGTTAGTTTAGGGCTGTAGGACCTGGCTCTTACCGCTTTACTATCCTTCTCCTTAAGCAAGCTAAGGTAATAGTAGTCCTTTGTTAAGCCTTTACTCTCGGTACTTATTCTATTCCGTCGACTTAAGGCGCCTTGTAATTTTGCTAAACGTCCGCGTGTTAGTGCGGAAAGTAAGGATACCCGTTCCTAGGGTCCTTAATCACTTTAGCAACCACTGCTAGCTTATTCGGTCTGCTTTTCGTTAACGTAGGCCTCTCCTAAGGCCTTGCCTCTGCCTCTCGCTTATAGCTACAGTGCTAACCAGGACTCTGCCTAGCCACTCCCTCTTTAGGCTACCGGACAGGGCCGTTTTTAGCGCTTTTTAGCGTTAGAACAAGGGAATTTAAGACTATTAACCCCTGTTGCTAACGTTTTTCGTGTATTTATAGCGGTCGTTAGTCGTAATGTTGTGCTATAGCTTTTATAACAGAAAGGGAGAAAACAAACAATATACAAAGAAAGGGGTAAAAGGGACTTATAACAAAAGAAAGACTTACTTACCTAATTAGGCCTTTGCCTGTTCCCTCTCCTAGGTTTCGTATTGTAGGACTCGACAAAGTAGGCGTAAAGGTACGCTTACTTTTATTAAATCTAAATGTATTTACTAGTAAGAGCAAGGTTAGGTAAGACCTTACTTATAAAAACAACTAAACTAACAATAACAAACTACCTACTAACTACTTACTGTTATGCTAGGGCTACACATTAACGTTGTAGTAGAGCGTAAATAGGTAAAGCTGCTAGCGGAAGGTTATTTTATTAGTAGTTTTAGGGTATAATAGGTAGTCTGTCTAAGATTATAAACGCAATCCTAAACGGACTTGCTTTTCCTTTTAAATACTGTATGCTTAAGGACGTCTTCTTTATTGTCTTCTCCGTATTGTTCTCTTGTTGCCTGCTTAGCTAGCTCTACCTCCCTCCTTTTCTAAGAAAGGGGGTGCTGTTCTTAACTTATATAATTAAAAAGGGCGGTAGCAAGTGGCAGAAAATGTTCTACTATTCTAATTGGTCGGGTGGGTATTTACAATTAAGCGATCCTAAACGGGATTACTTTTACAGTCCTAAACGGGATTACTTTTACAATCCTAAACGGGATCGCATTAGTAATTTCTGTTTAGGATTGCTAATTACTAATAACCAAGGGGTAGTTACTAGTCGTAACTCAATATACGGCCTCCCGCACCCTTATAGGGGTAGGGAGGCAAGAGTTAGCCGTTAAATCTAACTCCCTTCTCCCCTTAATATTAAGATACCTCCTCCTTTACTTAATTTACCTAGTCTTACTAAGTACACTTATAACAATTCCTAACTCTTCTCCTAATTAACTACCTAAGTTAAGAAAAGAGGAAGCACAATAGTTAACACCAGGGCTACGTTAGCCGCTGTAAGCAACACGTAGCAGGAGAGCGCTACGATCGTAGCGATCGCAAAGGCCTTAGGGAGTGGCTAGCCGATCGACACGCCGCTGTAAGAGGTCCTTACAGACGTAAGGGAGCCCTTAGGGACCCTAAAGGGCATCGCTACGGGCGGCCACACGATGGCTTTAGTCGTAACTAGCGCTACGCTGTCTAACGCGCAGGCCGTTGCCTTAACAATTGCGGAACTAATCGCTAAAAACGCAAGACTGCGTAAGCAGGCGCAATTAAAGGAGCAGATTACGAAGCTCTAGGAACAACTCTTGGCGGCTACGGGTAAGGCTGCTAGCAAGCAACGCTAGGAAGACTTAGACGACGAGCCTGGCAAGGGCTTAGACATCGTCTTAAAGAGCGGTATTAACCCGCCGTTTAAAGCGTTAGCTAGCTTTTAAGAGCGCCTTACCTAGCTTTAAGCTAGGAGGCGCCACTTTAGCCTGGCGCCCTATAAGTTTTAGAAGACTAGCTACCGAATTAATTACATACTAGAATATATAAAGTAGTCGTGTTAGACTACGTAGGAGACCTACCTACGTAGCATAACTAAGGCGGAAGTAGCCGTAGTCTAAGACGATTAGGAAGGCTTTAAGAAGTAGACGTTGTCGCTTGTTACTAACCCTTATAACTTGCCCTTTATCGTTTTAGACCGAATCGGGGCAGCAGTCTAGTAGGCAGACTAAAGCCCGTAGGAGTTTAATAACTACCTAGCCTTACTTAAAAACCAATTAGAGATTAAGCCTAAGAGCGAGCAGGCGTAGCTACTGTTCTTTAAGCTGCGGCTAAAGATTAAATTAAACCTCTTAAGGCTAAAGAAAATCCTAGTAACGAGGGCTAAATTAGTAGCTAAAGCAATAACCTTTTAAAGCTTGCGCTAATTAAACTCTACGCGTAGTAACCGCACAAGGAACCCGCGCGTAAGAGGGGCGTAAGACTCCTATAAGAACTTTAATAACTTAAATAACCGCTAAAGGGCAGGCAAAGGCCGTAGCTATTAGGGTAGCGGCAAAGGCGGACGCTAGCGTAATACGTTTATAGCCTTAAAGACGGGCTAGAAGAACCCGTTTAACGCTAACGGCGATCGTATAAAATGTTATACATGCGGCAGCGATTCGTACCTAGCTAACAAGTGCCCTAAGAAGGACGGGACTCCCGTAGTAGTAGTAACACGGCCGCCTTGTGCTTGCGCACGCGGCTCCCGCCTTGCTAACTTGGCCGACCTTCCTGCCAAAAGGCGCAGCGTTACGTTCTTCCGCTCTAGCGCATAAAGTCTAATCAGACTTTACCTATATATATGCCATTTCTAATTAGATTTAGTTAAGTTAGCTAGACATTAACCCGATTAGATTCCTTAATACACACATTTGTCACTTCTAATCAGACCTTTGCGCAACACTAAGGGAGAATCTATGCCCTTAGACCTTGTTACCTACGCTTCCTAGTGCTTCGGCCATAAGGAAGCTACACAGCCTCTGTAAAGGGTTCCTAATTAGATCTCTCTCTTTACCTTCTTTAACAATGACTAAGTGGCTGTCCTGGTGCCCTAGCACCTAGGCTAGCGTTATTAGTGGATACATCTGGATTTACACTTAAGAGACCTTCCTACGCTTTACAGACATGCGTAAAGGCCGACTAACAACGCTAACAATGTTAGCATAAAGCGCATTACCGACAAGCAAGCCCGATTAGACATAGGCATAACTAACTACTAGAAGGAGGTCTGCTAGACAGTAGCTTGTTTACCTTTACTGTTTACTCCCCTATTTCTACATTACCTGTTACTCCTAACTACGCTATTTAGACCAGGCGTACAAGAGACTAATATTACTAGCCCCATTAAAATAAGCAGCGTTACACCGTTTATAGCCGAGTAGCTATAAGCAGGAACTAATTACTCCTTACGGATCCTTTAAGTAGAGAGAGAACAGGTTACCGGTATAATAACAATCTTATACGACCTACTTATACAATAAAAACAGGCAAGCAAGTGCTTTAACCTTATTAGCAAGAAAACCGATTAGGAATAAGCTAAGTAGGCTTACGGTACGGACTAGAGAAAGACCAGCCTACCCCTTACTAGCAGCTGCAAAGGCGGGCAAGGCGAATAAGAACATAACGGCATAGACTAGAGAAAGACCGGCCTGCCCCTTGCTAGCAGCCGTAGAGGCGGGTAAGGCGGATTACTAAACAATTAAAGTCTAATTAGGTCTATAGAAACAACTAATTAGAAAATCGGATAAGCTAGACTTACGGTAAGGACTAGAGAAAGACTAGCCTACCCCTTGCGAGTAGCTATTACGGTAGGTAGGAAGAAAAGAGGCACACAAAAGGGACTAGAAACGCTGTAGAAAGATCGGCCTAAGAAAGAACTACCGTAACTAAGACAGAAAAACGCACAAAAACACTTTAAAAATTTAAACAATCCTTTATTTTTTACTTTATTTTATCTTTTATAGCCCCTAGCCCTACTAGAATTCTAATTAGAAAGCAACCTACGTCTTATTCAAACCCCCGTAATAAAACGACAATAGCGAGCAACAGTCACCTTAACATTACGGGAAATCTCACGCCCTAGTCTAGAGCTAGTATAGTAGACAAGTCTAATCAGACTTTACCCAACCTTCTAACTAACGACTTGGTTTAAGCTCTTATAACGGCAATAGGCGTTTATTAGCTAGTAGCAACTATGCCCTTGCCTAGAAAAGATAGACTTAAGATCTTTAATAGGAAAAGCGTAATAAACTACTTTAATACCTTTAACTTCTACGCTAGCTAAGCCTACCTTAGCGAAATCGATCGGGTTAAGTAATTCCCCTACTACTATACGGAAAAGGTTAAGAACTAGGTAAAAGACATCGCCGAAACCGTCTTAAAAACCAATCAGGCTACTACGTAAACAACATTTATAAAGAAGACAAAGGAGCACTTCTAGTCTAAAAACCCGCGCTATAGCGAGGACCCCTAGTCCTGCATCGACGACTAGCTTACTAAAGACCTCCCCTTTAATTTAATTTAACTTGCTAAAGCGCTAAGAAAGTTTAAAGGTCTTTTATACGAAGTAAAGACGAAGGCAAGCATAATAATTTATATAAAGCGCCTTATTAAAAAGCTCCTAAAGGACGCCTCCTAGCACTTCTACGCTATTAGCAAGCTTAACGTAGAAGACTTAAAAAACACCTCGTTTAAAGAATTTAACTCTATTATTAAAAACTTCCTTAAGCAAGAGGTACTACGCCTTAACCACGGTAAAGCAAATTTAGACGATAATAACTCTAATTAGCCCGCCCTAAAAACCCGAACTTAGACTAAGACAACTTAACCCGCCGCTATAGCTCCTAGTCTGCCACCTGCACTCGTCCCGACTACCTAAGAACCTGCGACTGCGCTACCCATTACAGCACTAGCAGCTCTAAATAACACAGGTCTTAATGCTCTTATTAGGAAATTTAAGGAGATAAGCATTAATTAAACCAAACTAATCGAAGCAGTTATCGCTGTTTAGAACCAATTAGGAACATTGCAACCGCAGACTAGTTAGCCTTCCTCTTAAAACCCTTACTCTAACTAGCAAGCCGATTAGCACCTTTAGTACAGCACACAAAACGAATACGCTAACGTTAACTATTAAGGGGGAGGACAGCAAGGGTACTAGCCCTAAAGGTATAACTAAGGAGGAGGATATAGTAGCCGTAACGGGAGATACTAAGGCCTAGGGCAAGCACCGCAAAACATAGAATTCGTTAGAATTTACTTCTACTATAACAACCTAGGGCACTAGATGTATAACTGCGATTAGGTTTAACAGGACGAAAGCTACTTAATTTCGTTCTACGTCCCTAAGGAGCGCAGGCTATACATTGGTATTAAGGACCCTACGCGCAGTAGAGATGTGCTAGAAGCCCTGTTTTATCGTTTTAAGAAGATTAGGCGCATTTAGAACGTGGTCTAGTCTCTGCTTACACGGTACTTAGACTAGGAAGGAGCGGAAGGAATGGCGAGAGCAATGGCGTAAGGCATTAGGGTAGACGTTAGTATGCTCTACCTCTTTACTATAAGGAACTAGAACGGCCTAATTATTCCCTAATTAATCGCCCTAGCGCCCGTAGTAAAAGTTAACACCGTTAAGCTTATAGAATATAATTAGACTTTATATAACATTAACTCCCTCGCCCTATTACTATACGATTAGCCTAGCCTACGTAGCATTACGAAATGCACACTAACACTGCCTAAAATAACGGTAGAGACCAATCTTGCCGTAAACAAGAGAGTGCGCTTTAAGAACGCAGAAACTAGCGACGACGATGAAATCTTTGCAAACGTACTACAGACCTACACGGAGCCGCTCCTAACGCTACCTAAAAATTCTAAGTCTATAAGACTAGAACCTAATTAGATTTTATACACACTACGCTAAATACTAAAAGCAACACGACTAACGGGAGAGAGCGGAAAGAAAATAGCTAAGAAGGGTAAGGCTAGACCGACAAGACTAGTATAACCCCTACGCGTTAAGGAAGTTGTAAACGACATCCTAAATACAAAGGTTAAAGTTACAATGTTTAAACTAGCGAAGCTTAGCAAGCCGATCGCAGCCTACCTCTTAACATATTTTGCTAACGTTGCTATTACGGTAGAAAGCATAGTGTACATTAATAAGAACGGGCATGTCTAACTAGAACCCGTAAAGGCAGGAGTCCTTTACCTTGCCATTAATACGATATTAAAGCTTTAAATAAAAGACGACGAGACAGACGGATCCCTTGTCCTTAACACCTATAGCTAGGAAGCGGAGACAAATCTAATTACTAACACTTACAAGGTGTCGCCTGTCTTATCTAATTAGAGGACTCTTACACTTAGGAAACCTACGCGTTTAACGAAACTACTACGTATCCTTATTAACATTAGACTAACAAATTTAAATAGGACGGTTGCAAAGGCAATTATAGACAGCGGCTCTTAAGTAAACACGATTAGTATTAACACTATAAGGAGTACTAACTTAGTAGTAACGCTAACGATAGTAACATCCTAAGGAGTACACGGATTAGAAGAGAGGTTTATTAGGGAAGCTTAAGGACTAGTATAGATTAGAAGGTTCCCTATTATAGCATACTTCTTCGTCTTTTAAGAACGGCGTAGCACAAACCCGATCTTACTTAGCATGCCTTTTATCCTAGACACGAAGTTTACCCTTATATACGGTAACAATACTACCCTATATAGTAGCATAATCTTTAAAAACCGGCGGCTAGTAATTAGCCTTAATCCTATTAGAGTAATAAAACGCTACGACGCTTTAAACGAGTAGATAGCAATTAACTAGGGATAGTTACTATCTAGTTAATCCCCTTAGAAAGGTAAGAGCGGGGAAGAGAGGATGCGACTACTTTTCTTAGGCTTATTAAAGACCGATTAAACATTACTAACGCTAGCTATAAAGCTCCTCTTCCCTTAGACGACGACGACAAAGTAATCGGGCGAGTTAAAGCAGAATACCTTTATAACATTCTTACTATCGTTAACCCTAAGCATGTAAACAAGGCCGCGCTAAGGATAGTAACTAAGAAGGATAGGGAATTAAACGAAGTTTTAATTAACACGCTTTATAAGCGGAAAGCTAATAAAGTTTAGCTACTTAACGATTAGCCCTTAGATAGCTCGACGCCCCTAAGAG
This sequence comes from Leptographium galeiforme, assembly GCA_004028395.1. Taxonomy (NCBI): domain Eukaryota; kingdom Fungi; phylum Ascomycota; class Sordariomycetes; order Ophiostomatales; family Ophiostomataceae; genus Leptographium; species Leptographium galeiforme. Next base: position 7,904 of record RQWE01000269.1, read on the forward strand.
ACCTAGACTAGAGGAGTAAGGAATGGGTAAAAGTCTAAGACAACCTTTAACACGAGCTGCTAGAATTTAAAGCATTTATTACACCGTAATTTAATAAGCAACTATAAGGATTTTAACTTACATCTAATTAGCTTTTATTAATACTAAAAGAACTCCCGCTAAACCTAACGTAGGAAAAACGGGCTTTGTTTACGCGCATTTTGTCTAATTAAGAAGCGGCACTATTATAGGATTTCTTTAAAATTAGGAGAGTTAAGGACGAAGTAGCGCCCTTATAAGTAATTAGAACCGTCCCTTATAACGCGTAGCAGTTAAGGACAGTACCTATTCCCCGTGCCTTTTGTAAGAAAGTAGTAGCACTCTTACAAACTAGGAAAGATTATAGTGTGCTTAAAGATAGCTATGCCTCTTACCGCAACCATTAGTTCCTTATTAAGAAAAAGGACAAAGGACTTAGACTTATTAACAATGCGGTTAGGTATAACGCCTTTACAATTTAGGACGCCTTTATCCCGCTAGCCGCCGATAAGTTTTTGGAAGACATTGCTATGTGTTAACTAATTAGTCTTATTAACCTTTTCTCTAGATACGATTAGATTCTACTTGCCCTAAAGTCCTGTAACATAACAACTTTTAAGACTAGAATCGGACTTTTATAAATGTACACACTTCCGTAGGGCGCAACCAATTCGGTGGCCTAGTTCTGTCGAATAATTAACCGCATCTTAAATACGTTAATTCCTACCGTCTGCCGCGCATTTGTTAACGATGTTAGCGTTAAAGGTCCTAAGACGAAATACGACGAGGAGAGCGTTAGAAAGGGGCTTTAAAAATACGTTGTTAAGCACTTAACAAACGTTAATCAGGTTCTTATAAACTTTAAGCTCGCAAGGGTTACCGCCGCAGCTGTAAAGTCGCAATAGTGTTAGTAATTAGCAAAGGTAGTCGGCTACTACTGCGGCCACGACGGGCGTAGCCTTAATTAGGCTAAAGTAATTAAAATTCTGCGCTAAGAACGATGCTACAACATTAAAGACGTCTAAATTTTCCTTAGCCTTATTGTTTTCTATCGGATCTAGATTGCCTGCTTTACTATTCTTATAAAACCACTCTACCTACTGCTTTATAAAAATTAAAAATTTTAGTAAGGACCTAATTAGATTTGTAGCTTTAGAGCCCTTTAGGAAGCTATTATATTACTACTAATCCTAATTATAATTAACTACGCTATAATAAGAGCTACCATTTTCCTTTCTATAAATGCTAGCCTTAAAGGATAGGGGGCCGAGTTGTCCTAACTCTTAGATAGAAAACGGCGTTTAGCGCGTTTTAAAAGCAGAATTTAAACAAAGGCAAAAGCGGCGTACAATGCTACAAAGCGGGAAACTAAAGGGATAGCAAACGCTTTACGCAGACTCCGTAGTTACCTTTACAAAGTTTATTTCGTCCTTAAAACTAACGCTCTCGTCCTTTACTACTAGCTAAACGGTTCCCTTAGTAACGTCCTTAAATCGCTGCTCTTACGATGGATTGCGTAGATCTAATCGTTTAACTTTAAAGTTTAACATATCCTTAGAATAAAGAACGTAGTTATAAATGCCTTGTCCTGCAAACCGATAACGGAAGAGGACTATGCAAAGAGGGCAAAAGAAGGAGACCTTAAAGAATTTATTAATGCTTAAATCTTTAACACGCTAATTAGTTAAAATAAGGTAGAATCTAATTAAACTCTACTCTTAGACTAAAATAAGAAATAGTTAGACTACTCCGTTAAGATGTTAAGGTTCCTAGTTTTTTACAAGCGACTAACTAGATTAAAAGGACGAACCCTACGGCGATTTATTGCGTAAAGCATGCATTTTAACTATTATAACTAGCGCCTATAGCGGGTAGAGACAAACAAAATGCCCCTTTAAGTAATCGACGACCTAGACTTAAAGAAGAAACTAATTAGAGACGCACATATCGCCGTTAGACATTGCAGCAAGGAAGCTACCACTAAAAGACTTAACATTCGCTACTAGTAGAAAGGACTTAAAGCGTAAGTTAATGCTTCTTTAAAATTATGCTTACCGTGCTAGAAATAGACTCTAAAGCGATACGTAGAGATAGCACGGTCGTAACGCGCACCGGCTACCCCGTTTATTAAGATCTACCTTAACGTTTAAAGGCTGCCGCCTACGACTAGGAATGTTAAATTCCTAATTAAAGCAAGATATGCCTTAACTAGCTACGTTAAAGCCTTTGCCATAGTAAAAGCAGACTTAGAAACGATTAGACGCTTCCTTTAGGAAAGCATTGTTTGCCGCTACGGCGTGCCCTTAACGGCAGTAGTAGACGGAGGTCTAGAATTTAAGCTATACGCAGCCTAACTATGTAAACAGATTAAAATCCTTTACGTTGTTACCTTAGCCTATAACCCGAAAGCGAATAGCATTATAAAAGCAGGACATTTTCTAATTAAAGGCGCGCTAAGCAAGCTTACTAAAGGAACTAGAATTAGATAAAGAAGAGCGCTTCTAATCGTGCTTTTCGCAGACCGAACTACAGTCTAAAGCTCTTATAGGTATTCCCCCTTCTACCTTGTTTACGGCTATAAACTAGTAGTGCCCCTTAAAATTAAAACGCTAACATAGAGAGTTTTAAACTAGCGCAATAACATAACGTTAAAAGAACTTATTAACAATTAGATTAGATCTCTCCTTAATAAAAGAGAAGACGTAGAGCGAGCGGTTATAGCTGTTAATAAGTATTACGACAAGGAGGCTATAAAACGGGACAAAAGGGATTAAAACCGGCTTTAACCCGCTAGTTAGCGCATTTAACCTAATAACCTTGTGCTCGCCTAGGACAACCTAAGGGCAATAGATATGTCTACAACTTTAAAAATTAGCTACCGCTAGTAAGGGCCCTTCTTTATAAAAGCAATTACGCTAAACGGAACATGCACTCTAGCCTACCTAAATAAAGTGGTAAGAAGCCAGACTTTTCCCTAAGATTAATTAAAGAAGTTCGTATAGGACAACGAAGGGATTTAGCATAAGCCTAATTAGACCCTAAATAAGGAAGGAGAAGAGACAATGCTTAGAGAAGAAGATGTAAATAAAGAGCCTAGCAAGGCTTTAAAAAATAAAAATACGCTAATGTAAGAAACTAATTAGGAAACGGAAGCTACGCAAGGAAACAACACGCGCAAACCTAATTAGACTTTTATAAAACATAATTTTAAAATAGTAATAGCCAATTACTTCCGTCCTTCGACGAAGGACAAAGGCAATAACAAAACTGCCTTACACAGTAACAAGTAGGACTGCGTAAGCGCTACTATAGGCTAAGTATATTCCTTATGTTTTCTTACTTTCTTTTGTTTACGTTTTCTTTTGTTTATAAGAATCCTCTTATTTTACACCTTTCTTTATAAGACGCTTTTCTTTAGTTTATAAGAAACCGCTACCTTTTACCGTTACTCCTATATAATAGTTTAACAAAGGCACGTTTGCAGTATAAACACAGTCTTTTATTCTTTACTCTTAAACTAATTCTACGCAGCCTAGTAGGCGCGCTAGAAATGCTGTTCCGCGTAGCCTAGAAAGCGCGCTAGAAATACTCTTCCGCGCAGCCTAAAGAACGCGCTAAAAGCCCTAATCAGATCCCTACCTTAAACTAGCAATAACAAGAAAACGCACACCTAATAAGAACCGATTAAGCATTAGTTATGTCTGTGTCGGCTACGGAAGGAATAAAGCTAGCCTTAGAATTATTAGAGTAATTAGCCCTTTTAACAAAAGCCTCGTCTTTAAAGTTTAGCTCCTCCTCCTCTTCCTCCTTATTGCTAGAATTAACCTCTTCCTCTTCGTTAATATTAGCAGTCTTTACCTTAGAATAGGAGGCCGCCTTCTTCTTCTTTTATAACGACTTAAGCCTCTTTAGCTCTTACACCGTAATTACACGCTCCTAATTAGCCCTTATGCGTAAAGAAAGCTTAGCCGCCTTCGCCTTTATAAGGGACTTGCTCTTTTAGACTAACTTGCCGCCCTTTATACGTAGTGTGGGTTTAGGGAAAAGCAGACGGCGAACATTAGCGGCGGCACGCTTGTCTAAAGCGCTCCCAGCGGCAGTCTTCTTAGTAAAGACCGATCTAACTAGCATGTCCTTTACTCCTTTAGAAACAAGCTCTAACTTTACATCGCGGTTAGTGTCGGTCTTAATAAGCACTAAAGCAGCCTTAACCCGCGCCTTTTTCTTTGCGTCTAAGGAGATCTTACCCTTAGCTAACCTCTTCTTAGACCTCTTAGAAGGGGTCTTAATAAGGGAGGGTGCAGGAGACAATACCACGTCTAAAACAACCTAATTAAAACTAGCCAACGGCTCTATAACTTTTAAGGTAGCCTTGTTCTTGGTTAACTTCTTTATAAGCGCCTTAGACGGAGTTTTAATAGGGGACGGCGTTAGAGACGGGCCCTCCGCAACAAGGGACTAAACAGACGGCGAGGACGGGGACTGATTAGCAGCTACCTAGACCTAAGGGTTAGTTAAAGCCCCTTAGAAGGGGAGCTAGTTCTAATTAGACTTAGCTAAGGAAAGAACGCAAAGGGTTAGATTAGGTTTAGTAATTAGAAAATTATCTAGGGTAATGTGTAAGGGAGGAAGAGTCGCCTTTAGATTACTACTCCTATACTACGAGTCCTATATCTACGGCTTATGCTACAAAGCATGGTAAGAGCACTTATTACTCTTAACATAGTAGACGCACAAGGCGTAAGAAGAGGATAGGCCTAGTAGCAAAACACAGCCAAACTAGGGAACTATAACACAAGGGCACTCCCTCTAATTAGTTAGTTGCCCGCGGCGGTGTATGTACCGCGACTTGCACTTCTTACACGGGGTCTAGTTCTAGTAGCTATAGAAGGCTACAAACAGAGCCTTTTACTAACGCGTATTAGTGCTAAGATAATAGGCATACGTCCCTAAGGGACTACCGTAGGTCTTCTTAACGAACACGGGCTGCAAGACCAGGTTCTCCTTATTAGCCTGCTAAAACCCCTTCGCAATAGAATTAAGGTTAGACTATACCTAAAAGTGATTAGTCTTCTCTTTGTCTAAGCAGAGCTGCTAGCAATAGTAAAGGGCCCCTGCTACGCCCTCTACCTTATAAATGGAAATGTAGCTAAGCAGGGAATGCTAATAGGCGTTAAAAACGGTAGAAGAAGCGGACTTAGACCGCAAAAAGGTGACTATTAGGTCTAGCGGCTTTAAGCAACGATTAGAAAACCGATCAGGATCTAGCCACGAATACATGTAAGCAAGGCAACGAGCTAGCTTAAGGAGACGCCTGTCCTCTACCCTAAGAGAATTAGGATTAGACCTAGCGCGCTTTAGCAGGGCGAGGCAGCAATCCTAAATTAGATTAAAAACTGCAGGGTTGCGTAATAGTAGCATCTCGCGCTAACGGGGACGGGGCAGCGCGAAGCTACTTAGGGCAGACGCTACTAGTGCTATAGAGACAACCTGATTAGGATCCTCTAGTACGAGGGAAATCGCCTAAAAGATGTAAGAAATCTAATTAGTATTAACACTAGGCACGTTAAACGCCGTAGCCGCCTTTAAATTACTTACTAGCGCTAGAGAAGACTAAGGAGATTTCTCTCTGCCTTACGCAAGAGTGGTTAGATTCGTACTTATAATTGTTAATTAAAAAAGCTAAAGACTAGTAATAATTAAAGAAGTTTTAAGATTAAAAGAGGGTATAAAAAAGGGAAGAAGGAATTATAAGAGAAAGGAAGAAGCAACGAGTATTTATACTACTTAAAGCTAAAGCCTGTTTACTTTACTTTACTAATTAGTTCCCTTTACTAAAAGACCGATTATTTACTTAAAGACTTAACTTTACTAAAAGACTATTTATTTACTTAAAGACTTAGCTTTTAGAAAAGCTTTATAACGCTTTCTTTTAGTAAATAATATAGGACTAACGATTTAAGTAAATAAGAAGTCCCTTGCCTAATTCTGCATATAAATATTACTACTACTAACCTCTTCTACTCTCTCGCCTATCTTCTTTACTATTATTATCTTTCACTATTATTATTACAAACCAGATTATAACCCTTATTTATACTCATCTACTACACCTCCCCTTCTTTACCTACTTAATCTCCCTATTTACTCTATTAGAAACCTAATTAAACATTACCCTAAAGCACTATTATGTTGTAATACAGGTCGGTAAAAAGCTCTAGCCTAGGGAGTTAGAAAAGCCGCGGAGGCAGGATTAGGAGCAAGCCCTAAAGCGCTAAGGAGCTAAACTAGCCTGCTAAACAGGATGGAAAGTACTTTAAGAACGGGCGGTTTACGTATTAGATTAAGTATCCCTATTAGGTGTTTAAGTAGGTAGTGCGCAGCTGGCTAGCGTTCTACCTAACGTCGCTCTTTAGGACGGCGGCAACTATAGCCGTTAAGAAGGATTTCCCCGGCGTTAACGCGAGAGGAGCATAGGAGCGGCCAAACCTTACTATCTTTAGCATAAACTACGCCAACTACGTCTTAACGCTGTTTAACCTTAAGGGCGGCCTCCTTAACGAGGCTTAGCTTTCTAATTAGCAGCTTATAGCGGGACTAATCCTAGCCCTACAAGACATAATAAGCCTAGTATGGTTCCTAACTCTAGGGGCTTACACAATTAAACAGGTATAGCCCTTGTAAAGCTAGTTAAACACGGGGCACGCTAGAAAGCGGTTCCTTATGTTTCCTATTAACGTTAACAGGTGCTATTAGATCGTGGCGATAACTAATTAGGAGACGCATAAGGTCTACTAGTATAATAGTAAGACGACGATCCTACATAGCTACGTGCGGGAGCCGTTTGTAAACTACCTGGTTATAACCTAGCTAATCTAGCCTAACAACACGTATAAGCATAAGGAGGTGCGGATTACCTAGCAGCCTAATAACTTCTTTTGCGGGCTATACGTCCTTAAGTGTGTCTACGTCTTCTTTAAAGAGCTATCGATCTCTAATTAGACTAGGCCAAACGACTAAATGCTGTTACGCTACTACGCGCTCCCTGTGCTAGTCCTTAAGGCCCTAGACGATAAGGAGAAAGCTCTAATCTGGATAAAAGCCGGATGGGTAGCCTGGATCTAAGCAGAGCTAGGCTACGCGGATTTCTCGCCGCTACGAGTGCTAGAAAGTCCTATGGTTAAGCAGGGAACGGGCTAGCTCCTTAACTACAGCTAGAGAAACCCCGTTGTTGTCCTAAATAAGTGTAGCAATACTAAGGTAAAGGGGCCTAATTAGCTTTAGTAAGCAGTTACTAAATAGATAAGGCAATTTAACGACGATAGGAAGGCGTGTGCTAGGGCTGCGTACGTGCGGACTGCAAGCAACACTACAATCGCCTTTAACACGTAGATTAGCGGAGAAGCGGGCGCTCTATTTAAAGACTAAGTAGAAGAAGGAACCACTAGCTACACCTACACTAAGTACTATTATGCGCCGGAGGAAGCCCTAGAAAAGTACAAGAACCTAATAACCCTTAATTAGGAAGAGGTTATTAAAGGATATAACGAGGGCGATAAAGGCGGTAATAACGAGGACAGCTAGAAGGGCGTTAAAAAAGGGTTTGTATACTAGCCGTCCGCCTAGCCAACTCTAATTAGATCTAACGGGAAGACGAAGGGGGCGCCGCTTACTAGGTCGACGGCCGTTAACGCTAAAGCGAACAAGGTTATTAACAAGGTTACTATAAAGGAAGGGACGTTAGAAGCTAAGGTAGCTAAGATTAGCTAATGGCTAAAGGAGACGGTTAAGAAGGGGGTGGCTAAGGGAAGCCCCCTAACCAGCAAAAAGGGAAAGGATGCTAATTAAACCCCGAAAACGCTAGCCCTTAAGCTAGAAGCTGCGGTAGAGGAAGCTAATCAGGTTAAGACCGCGGCTAAAGAGACCCTATCCACGCCTAAGACCCCTAAACGGACGCCCTAAAAGAAGCAAGTCTACCCAAAGGGCTTGTAAAAGGGCAATAAGCAGGCAGTCTTAGACGCATAAGACCGGTACCGGGATTAGACCTAGACCAACCCGCCCAACTACGAGGTGCGACCGATCGCACCTTACTACACGTCTCCTTAAGGGGCCATCGAACCAGACTAGCTAGCTAAGTAGACGGGATAGGGACGGTAGGAGGATGCCTACGAATGTAGGTTCCTGCCTCTCCCAGACCCGGCCCTTAAGTAGGGAGGACGAACGAGGAAGGAGGTAATTAGTTTTCTTTTGTTAATTTTTGCTTTTAGACCATGTTAAATTGTTTCTTACTTGTTAAATACTCGTGCCTCCATTGCACTAGGTGTAGGAGAAGGGCCCCCTCTTAACAAGGAGGCTAATCGGTATACGCCGCGATACTAAGTCTAGTTTGTTTACTTTCGCTCTGTTTTTCCCTTTTTTTTTTTATTTGTTCGTAGGACAATTTAACTCTTATTAAAAAAGCTAAGCAGCTTTGTGCCTAGATTAGTATCTAACGCCTTGCCTTCTAACACAAAGGTCGTAATAGGGGTATAACACGGCCGCCTTATGCTTACGCACGCGGCTCCCGCCTTACTAACTTGGCCGACCTTCCTGCTAAAAGGCGCGGCGTTACGTTCTTCCGCTCCAGCGCATAGAGTCTAATCAGACTTCACCTATATATATGCCATTTCTAATTAGATTTAGTTAAGTTAGCTAGACATTAACCCAATTAGATTCCTTAATACACACATCTGTCACTTCTAATCAGACCTCTGCGCAACACTAAGGGAGAATCCATGCCCCTAGACCTTGTTACCTACGCTTCCTAGTGCTTCGGCCATAAGGAAGCTACACAGCCTCCGTAAAGGGTTCCCGATCAGATCTCTCTCTTCACCTTCTTTAACAATGACTAAGTGGCTGTCCTGGTGCCCTAGCACCTAGGCTAGCGTTAGTAGGATCGGTAAAGACGTAGCTAAAAAAGCTAAAAAACTAGAGGGCCCTAGGACTAATCGGGTTACCTAGGAGCCGCCTAAAGATATCCTAATTAGCGACCCTTTTACGGTTAAGGCCCTCCTCCTAGGAAGGGAGGACCTTTTAATAGTAGCGGCATAGGACACGTACGCCGCGCTAAACACTATCGACGACAACCTAGCAAGAAGCAGCGGCCTAAAACCTGTAAGGGTAAGGGTCTTAGGACTAGAAGCGTATAACGGGAGCACGGCCTGCGTAAAGGGCGCGTAAAAAGTGCCTCTACGCCTTTAGGACTTGCAAGGCAACACCCGTAAAATTGTACGGATTTACGCAAGGGTAGCAAAGCCTACGAGCTACTAAGGCCTAGTAGTACTGTTATTAATGTTAATAATTAAGAAAGAAAGGGTTTACGTAAACCTTACGGACCGCTGCTAGTAGTTTAAGGTATAGTTCGCCTAGACTAAGCTAGTCCTAAGGGAACTGTTCCTCTTAATAGCGCAAAGGGAGCACGCAAAGGTCTACGTAATTATAATAAGAGACCTAAGCGTAAGCCTCCTAAAGGAAGGCGTAGGCGCGCTGCTTACGTACCTCCTACGTAAATACCGCAAGGTACTAAATGGGTTAAATGCGAAAATCCTGCCGCTACATTAGGCGACGGATCACGCTATTAACCTCCTCCCTAACAGTTAACCGCCGTATAGGACTATCTACCCCCTGTCCTAACGGGAGTTAGCGGAACTCTATAAATATTTAAAGGAAAACCTGGCCGCCGGCCGGATTTACCCGTCTAAGAGCCCTATAAGGGCCCTTATTATCTTCGTCCTAAAGAAGGACGGCAGCTTCTGTCTTTACGTTAACTACCGTAGCCTAAACAAGATTACGGTTAAAAACCGCTACCCGTTACCTTTAATTATAAAGATTATAGACAGAGTAGCCGGGATGTAGGTAGTGTTAAAAATTAACATTAAGGAGGCGTACTACCGCTTACGAATTAAGGAGGGCGACGAGTAGAAGATAGCGTTTTAGACTAGGTATAGTTACTATAAATACCTCGTCCTGCCCTTCGGCTTAACTAACGCGCCGGCCGCCTTCTAGCACTATATTAGCTAAGCGCTACACAGCCTCGTTAACGTAATTTATATCGTCTACTTAGACGATATCCTAGTCTTCTTACAAACGAAGGAGGAGCATACTAAGCACTTAGACTAGATTTTTAAGCGCTTATAAAAGGCCTAGCTGTTTATTAACCTTAACAAGTGCTCCTTCTACTAAGAAGAGGTTAAATTTTTAGGCTTTATTATAAGCCGTAAGGGGTGCGTAATAAACCTGCGAAGGGTGCGTACTATTAACACGGCCGCCTTATGCTTGCGTACGCAGCTCCCGCCTTACTAACTTGGCCGACCTTCCCGCTAGAAGGCGCAGCGTTACGTTCTTCCGCTCTAGCGTATAGAGTCTAATTAGACTTTACCTGTATATATGCCATTTCTAATTAGATTTAGTTATGTTAGTTAGACATTAACCTAATTAGATTCCTTAATACATACACCTATTACTTCTAATTAAATTCCTCTACGTAACACTAAGGGAGAATCCATGCCCTTAGACCTTGCTACTTACGCTTCTTAGTGCTTTGGCTATAAGGAAGCTACACAGCCTCCGTAAAGGGTTCCTAATTAGATCTCTCTCTTTACCTTCTTTAACAATAACTAAGTGGCTGTCCTAGTGCCCTAGCACCTAGGCTAGCGTTATTAGTAGATATATCTAGATTTACACTTAAGAGACCTTCCTACGCTTTATAAACATGCGTAAAGGCTAACTAATAACACTAACAATGCTAGTACAAAGCGTATTACTAATAAGCAAGCCTAATTAAACATAGGCACAACTAACTACCGGAAGGAGGTTTGCTAGACAGCAGCTTGTTTACCTTTACTGTTTACTCCTCTATTTCTACATTACCTGTTACTCCTAACTACGCTATTTAGACTAGGCGTACGAAAAACTAATATTACTAGCCCTATTAAAATAAGCAGCGTTACACCGTTTATAGCCGAGTAGCTATAAGCAAGAACTAATTACTCCTTACAAATCCTCTAAGTAGAGAGAGAATAGGTTACTAGTATAATAATAATCTTACACAACCTACTTATACAACGAAAACAAATAAGCAAGTGCTTTAACCTTATTAGCAAGAAAACTAATTAGGAATAAGCTAAGCAGGCTTACGGTATAGACTAAAGAAAGACTAGCCTACCCCCTTACTATTAGCTATAAAGGCGGGTAAAGTAAGAAGAGATAGAATAAGAACATAAAGGCAAGGACTGGAGAAAGACTAGCCTGCCCCTTGCTAGTAGCCGCAAAGGCGGGCAAGGCGAATAAGAACACAACGGCATAAACCAAAGAAAGACCGGCCTGCCCCTTACTAGTAGCCGTAAAGGCGGGTAAGGCGGATTACTAGACAATTAAAGTCTAATTAAGTTTATAGAAATAACCAATTAAAAAATTAAATAAGCTAGACTTACGGTAAAGACTAAAGAAAGACTAGCCTACCCCTTATAAGTAGCTATTACGGCAGGTAAGAAGAAAAGAAGCATATAAAAGGGACTAAAATCGCTATAAAAAGATCGGCCTAAGAAAGAACTACCGTAACTAAGACAGAAAAACGTATAAAAACACTTTAAAAATTTAAACAATCCTTTATTTTTTACTTTATTTTATCTTTTATAGCCCTTAGCCCTACTAAAATCCTAATTAGAAAGCAACCTACGTCTTATTCGGACCCCTATAACAGAACGGCAATAGCGAGCAATAGTTACCTTAACATTATAAGAAATCTTACGCCCTAGTCTAGAGCTAGTATAGTAGACGAGTCTAATTAGACTTTACCTAACATTCTAACTAACGACTTAGTCTAAGCTCTTATAACGGTAATAGGCGTTTATTAGCTAGTAGTAACCATGCCCCTGCCTAGAAAAGACGGGCTTAAGATCTTTAATAGGAAAAGCGTAATAAACTACTTTAACACCTTTAACTTCTACGCTAGTTAGGCCTACCTTAGCGAAATTAATTAAGTTAAGCAATTCCCCTACTACTACATAAAAAAGGTTAAAAACTAGGTAAAAGACATTGCTAAAACCGTCTTAAAAACCAATTAGGCTACTACGTAGACGACATTTATAAAGAAGACAAAGGAATACTTCTAGTCTAAAGACCCGCGTTATAGCAGGGACCCCTAGTCCTACATTAACAACTAGCTTACTAAAGACCTCCCCTTTAATCTAATTTAACTTGCTAAAGCGCTAAGAAAGTTTAAAGGTCTTCTATACAAGGTAAAGACAAAGGCAAGCATAACAATTTATACGAAACGCCTTATTAAAAAGCTCTTAAAGGACGCCTCTTAGCACTTTTACACTATTAGCAAGCTTAACGTAAAAGACCTAAAAAACACCTCGTTTAAAGAATTTAACTCTATTATTAAAAACTTCCTTAAGCAAGAGGCACTACGCCTTAACTATAGCGAAGTAAATTTAAACGATAACGACTCTAATTAGCTAGCCCTAAAAACCTAAACTTAGACTAAGACAACTTAACCCGCCGCTACGGCTCCTAGTCTGCCACCTATACTCGTCCTAACTAGCTAAGAACCTACGACTGCGCTACCTACTACGGTACTAGCAGCTCTAAACAACACAGGTTTTAATGCTCTTATTAAGAAATTTAAGGAGATAAGCATTAATTAGACTAAACTAATTAAAGCAGTTATTACCGTTTAAAACCAATTAAGAACATTGTAACCGCAGACTAGTTAGCCTTCCTCTTAAAACCCTTACTCTAACTAGTAAGCCGATTAGCACCTTTAGTATAGCATATAAAACGAATACGCTAACGTTAACTATTAAGGGGGAGGATAGTAAGGGTACTAGCCCTAAAGGTATAACTAAAGAGGAGGATATAGTAGCCGTAGCGGGAGATACTAAGGCTTAAGGTAAGCACTATAAAACATAAAATTTGTTAAAATTTACTTTTACTATAACAACCTAAGGCACTAAATGTATAACTATAATTAGGCTTAATAAGACGAAAGCTACTTAATTTCGTTCTACGTCCTTAAGGAGCGCAGGCTATACATTAGCATTAAGGACCCTACGCGTAGTAAAGATGTGTTAAAAGCCTTGTTTTATCGTTTTAAGAAGATTAGGCGCATTTAAAACGTAGTCTAGTCTTTGCTTACACAGCACTTAAACTAAGAAGGAGTAAAAGGAATGGTAAGAGCAATAGCGTAAGGCATTAGGGTAGACGTTAGTATGCTTTACCTCTTTACTATAAAGAACTAAAACGGCCCGATTATTCCTTAATTAATCGCCTTAGCGCCTATAGTAAAAGTTAACATTGTTAAGCTTATAAAATACGATTAGACTTTACACAACATTAACTCCTTCGCCTTATTACTACACGATTAGCCTGGCCTGCGTAGCATTATAAAATGTATACTAACACTGTTTAAAATAACGGTAGAGACTAATCTTGCTATAAACAAAAGAGTACGCTTTAAGAACGTAAAAACTAGTAATAACGATAAAATCTTTATAAACGTACTATAAACCTATACAAAGCCACTCTTAACGCTACCTAAAAATTCTAAGTTTATAAGACTAAAACTTAATTAGATTTTATACACACTACGCTAAATACTAAAAGTAACATAACTAACGGGAGAGAGTAAAAAGAAAACTACTAAGAAGGGTAAGGCTAGGCTAATAAGACTAGTACAGCCCTTACGCGTTAAGGAAGTTATAAACAACATCCTAAATATAAAGGTTAAAGTTATAATGTTTAAACTAGCAAAGCTTAGCAAGCCGATTACAGCCTACCTCTTAACATATTTTACTAACGTTACTATTATAGTAAAAAGCACAGTGTACATCGATAAGAACGGGCGTGTCTAGCTAAAACCTATAAAGGTAAGAGTCCTTTATTTAGCTATTAATATAATATTAAAGCTTTAGATAAAAGACGACGAAACAAACGGATCCCTTGTCTTTAATACCTATAGCTAGGAAGCAAAGATAAATCTAATTATAAACACCTATAAGGTGTCGCCTGTCTTATCTAATTAAAGGACTCTTATACTTAGAAAACCTACGCGTCTAACGGAACTACTACGTATCCTTATTAACATTAGACTAACAAATTTAAACGGGACAGTTATAAAAGCAATTATAGATAGCGGCTCTTAAGTAAACACGATTAGCATTAACACCGTAAGGAGTGCTAACTTGGCGGTAACGCTAACGACGGTAACATCCTAAGGAGTATACGGATTAAAAGAGAGATTTATTAAGGAAGCTTAAGGACTAGTATGGATTAGAGGGTTTCTTATTATAGCATACTTCTTTGTTTTTTAAGAACGACGTAGTATAAACCTAATCCTACTTAGTATGCTTTTTATCTTAAACACGAAGTTTACCCTTATGCACAGTAATAATATAACCTTGTATAGTAGTATAATCTTTAAAAACTAGCGGCTAGTAATTAGCCTTAATCCTATTAGAGTAACGAAACGCTATAACGCTTTAAACGAGTAGATAGTAATTAACTAAGGATAGTTACTATCTAGTTAATCCCTTTAGAAAGGCAAGAGTAGGGAAGAGAGGATGCAACTACTTTTCTTAGGCTTGTTAAAGACTAATTAAACATTACTAACGCTAGCTATAAAGCTCCTCTTCCCTTAAATAATAACGATAAAGTGATTAGGCAAGTTAAAGTAAAATACCTTTATAACATTCTTACTATTGTTAACCCTAAGCATGTAAACGAGGCCGCGCTAAGAATAGTAATAAATAAGGATAGGGAATTAGACGCAGTTTTAATTAACACGCTTTATAAGTAGAAAGCTAATAAGGTTTAGCCACTTAACGATTAGCCCTTAAATAGCTTAACGCCCTTAAGAGACCTAGACTAGAAGAGTAAGGAATAGGCAAAAGTCTAAAACAACCTTTAACATAAGCTACTAGAATTTAAAGCATTTATTACGCCGCGGTTTAATAAGTAACTATAAGGATTTTAACTTACATTTAATCGGCTTTTATTAATACTAGAAGGACTCTTGCTAAACCTATTATAAGAAGAACGGGCCTTGTTTACACGCATTTTATCTAATTAAGAAGCAGCACTATTATAGGATTTCTTTAAAATTAAGAGAGTTAAGGACGAAGTAGCTCCCTTATAAGTAATTAAAACCGTCCCTTATAACGTATAGTAGTTAAGGACAGTACCTATTCCCCGTGCCTTTCGTAAGAAAGTAGTAGCACTCTTATAAACTAAAAAAGATTATAATATGCTTAAAGATAGCTATACCTCTTACCGTAACTATTGGTTCCTTGTTAAGAAAAAGGATAAAAGACTTAGGCTTATTAATAATGCGGTTAGGTATAACGCTTTTACAATTTAAGACGCCTTTATCCCGCTAGCCGCTAATAAGTTTTTAAAAGACATTGCTATGTGTTAACTAATTAGTCTTATTAACCTTTTCTCTAAATACAATTAGATTCTACTTGCCTTAGAATCCTATAACATAACAACTTTTAAGACTAGAATCGGACTTTTACAAATGTACACACTCCTGCAAGGCGTAACTAATTTAGTAGCCTAGTTTTGTTAAATAATTAACCGCATCTTAAATACATTAATTCCTACCGTCTACCGCGCATTCGTCGACGACGTTAGCGTAAAAGGTCCTAAGACGAAATATAACGAGGAGAGCGTTAGAAAGGGGCTTCAAAGATACGTTATTAAGCACTTAACAAACGTTAATTAGGTTTTTATAAACTTTAAGCTCGTAAGGGTTACCGCCGTAGCCGTAAAGTTATAATAGTGTTAGTAATTAGTAAAGGTAGTTAGCTACTACTATAGCTACGACGGGCGTAGCCTTAATTAGGCTAAAGTAATTAAAATTTTACGCTAAGAACGATGCTATAACATTAAAGACGTCTAAATTTTCCTTAGCCTTATCGTTTTCTATTAGATTTAAATTGCTTACTTTACTATTCTTATAAAACCACTCTACCTACTGCTTTATAAAAATTAAAAATTTTAGTAAGGACCTAATTAGATTCGTAGCTTTAAAGCCTTTTAAGAAGCTATTACATTACTACTAATCCTAATTATAATTAACTACGCTATAATAAGAGCTACTATTTTCCTTTCTATAAATGCTAGCCTTAAAGGATAAGGGGCTAAGTTGTTCTAACTCTTAAATAGAAAACGGCGTTTAGCGCGTTTTAAAAGCGGAATTTAGACAAAGGCAGAAGCGGCGTATAATACTACAAAGTAGGAAACTAAAGGGATAGTAAACGCCTTACGCAAACTTTATAGTTACCTTTACAAAGTTTATTTCGTCCTTAAAACTAACGCTCTTGTCCTTTACTACTAGCTAAACGGTTCCCTTAGTAACGTCTTTAAATCGCTACTCTTACGATGGATTGCGTAGATTTAATCGTTTAACTTTAAAGTCTAACATATCCCTAGAATAAAGAACGTAGTTGCAAACGCCTTGTTCCGTAAACTAATAACGGAAGAGGACCGCGTAAAGAGGGAAAAGGAAGGAGACCTTAAAGAATTTATTAATACTTAAATCTTTAGTATACTAATCGGCTAAAATAAGGTAGAATTTAATTAAACTTTACTCTTAGACCGAAATAAGAAATAGTTAGACTACTCCGTTAAAATGTTAAGGTTCCTAGTCTTTTATAAGCAGCTAATTAGATTAAAAAGACGAACCTTACGGCGATTTATTGCGTAAAGCATGCATTTTAACTATTATAACTAGCGCCTATAGTAGGTAGAGATAAACAAAATGCCCCTTTAAGTAATTAACAACCTAGACTTAAAGAAAAAACTAATTAAAGACGCACATATCGCTATTAAACATTGTAGTAAGGAAGCTACTACTAGAAGACTTAACATCCGCTACTAGTAGAAAGGACTTAAAGCGTAAGTTAATACTTCTTTAAAATTATGCTTACCGTGCTAGAAATAGACTTTAAAACGATACGTAAAGATAGTACGGTCGTAACGCGCACCTACTACCCCGTTTATTAAGATCTACCTTAACGTTTAAAGGCTGCCGCCTACGACTAAGAATGTTAAATTCCTAATTAAAGCAAGATGTGCCTTAACTAGCTACGTTAAAGCCTTAGCCATAGTAAAAGCGGACTTAGAAATAATTAAACGCTTCCTTTAAGAAAGCATTGTCTGCCGCTACGGCGTGCCCCTAATAGTAGTAGTAGACGGAGGTCTAGAATTTAAACTATACGTAGCCTAACTATATAAACAGATTAAAATCCTTTACGTTACTACTTTAGCCTACAACCTAAAAGCGAATAGCATTATAAAAGTAAGACATTTTTTAATTAAAGGCGCGCTAAGCAAGCTTACTAAAGGAACTAGAATTAAATAAAGAAGAGCGCTTCTAATCGTGCTCTTTACAAACTAAACTACAGTCTAAAGCTCTTATAAGTATTCCCCCTTCTACCTTGTCTACGGCTATAAACCAGTAGTACCCCTTAAAATTAAAACGCTAACATAAAGAGTTCTAAACTAGCGTAACAACATAACGCTAGAAGAACTTATTAACAATTAGATTAGATCTCTCCTTAACAAAAGAGAAGACGTAAAGCGAGTAGTAATAGCCGTTAACAAGTATTGTAATAAGGAGGCTATAAAACGGGATAAGAGGGATTAAAACCAGCTTTAACCCGCTAGCTAGCGTATTTAACCTAATAACCTTATGCTTGCCTAAGACAACCTAAGGGTAATAAATATGTCTATAACTTTAAAAATTAGCTACCGCTAGTAAGGGCCCTTCTTTATAAAATTAATTGCGCTAAACGGTACATACACTTTAGCCTACCTAAATAAAGTAGTAAGAAGCCAGACTTTTCCCTAAGATTAATTAAAGAAGTTTGTATAGGATAACGAAAGGATTTAGCATAAGCCCGATTAGACCCTAAATAAGGAAGGAGAAGAGACAATGCTTAGAGAAGAAGATAAAGATAAAGAGCCTAGCGAGGCTTTAAAAGATAAAAATACGCTAATACAGGAAACTAATTAGGAAACGGAAGCTACGTAAGGAAACAACACGCGTAAACCTAATTAAACTTTTATAAAACATAATTTTAAAATAGTAATAGCCGATTACTTCCGTCCTTTAATAAAGGACAAAGGTAATAAGGAAACTACCTTATATAGCAATAAGTAGGACTGCGTAAGCGCCCTTATAAAATAAGTATATCTCCTATGTTCTCTTTCTTTTATTTATTAGTCCTTTTATTTTATACTTTACTTTATAAACCTTACCCTTTTATTTTTACGCCCTAATTTTATAAAAACTACTACTTCCTTTAGCCGTTATTTATATATAATAAAATTTAAAGAAAACACGTTTATAATGCAAACAACTTTCTCTTTTAATTTACTCTATCTACGTAAAAAGGAGCCTAAGTAGGCGCGTATAAAATCTAATCTAGCTTGCCCGCCACACACACACAACCTATATCTTGCCTAAGGCCTAAGACTAGTTATTAGTTATCTTAGTATCTAAACCAGCTTTATAAAAGCTAGCATTAGAATTAGCGGACTGGTTATCCTCCTTAACAAAGCCATTATTATTTAAATCCTCCTCCTCTTCTTCCTCCTCCTTAGACTTAGTCTTGTTAAGGCTATCGCCTTTACCCTTAGACTTAGTAGACGGATTAAACTCGTTAAACCCCCCCTTTAAAGCAAACTCTTTAACAACCGTCTTCTTTAACTTAGCCTTAGTTAGGGAAACACGTTTAATAAACATAACCTTCTTCCTAATAAGGGGCGTAGCCTCCTTCGCCCCCTTTATTACGCTTACAAACACTTTAGCACCCTTAAGAGCCTCCCTAGCGCTTTAAACAACGAAAGGAACTTAATTAAAGCCTAATCTACTATTAAGCTCTATAGCCTTAAAAGCTAATTAAGCGGCCGCCCCCTTCGTAGCCCCTAACTTAGACAGAGCGGAAGCTAGAGACTCCTTAAGAATAACGGCCAGCTTCCTCTTTAAAACTTTCGCTAGAAACAAGATCGCCTAACCTTTGCTAGCGGCCAGACCGGCTACATTCTCGTTAATGTTGTTATTAAGATCTATTACATTAAAATCTAATTAGATTAGAGGAGTCTGCGCTGTTTTAGACGACGAGCGCGCTATTAGCCTCTTAGAGGGAGTCTTAGCCGACGTAAGGACCTTAGGTCTCGTTCTTTTTCTAGTAGAACGCCTTAGGGTTATAGGGGGTGTTATACCTAAACCTTTAGCAACCTACGACCTTAGGTTGGTTAGAGCACCTTGCGAGGCTAGATATAACCAATTAAAACTAGCCCTAGTTAAGACTAGGGTGGTTAAATTAAGCCTAATAATAGGAAACAGGTTAAGAGAAATGGTTAGGGGAGGAAGAGCCGCCTTACGCTTAGCAAACCTAAGCTAAGCTAGCGCGAAATGCTCCCTTTAGGACGGATAGTACGAGTACCTCGCCCCTTTAACGTAAAAGAGATAAGAGGTATAAGCGTTTAATAAGCCTAGTAAGGAAACACACCTAAACTATAGAACTATAACCCGCAGGGTATAACCCTAATTAGTTAACGCGCCTTAGCAATGCATGTAACGCTCCTTATAGCGCTTATAAGCATTTAGGTTATAATAGCTATAAACAGCTATAAACAAGGCCTTTTACTAGCGCGCGTTAGTAGCTACCTTATAGGCATACTTACTAAGGGGGCCGCTATAAATCTTTTTAATAAAGATTAGTTTTATAACTAGATTAAACTTGTTAGCCCTTTAAAAAGCCGTTGCAACGCTATCTAAATTAAAAGCCTCTTACAAGGCACTAAGGTTAAGAAGGGGGTAGAGCTGCTAACAAAGATATAAAGCGCTAGCGTTACCCTTAATCTTATGTATTAAAAAGAAGCTAAGGAGCAAATGCTATATCCTATTAAACACAGGGAACTTGTTAAGGGTCTTGTAAGAAAAAGCTATACGCGGGTTAACCGGCTTAACATAGCGATTGTAAACCTAATTAAAGTCTAGCTAAGACTCGCTATACACAAAGTTAGCCGTAGCACGGTAAAGGCGGCGCCCTTCGTTATTTAAAGACTTTAGATTGGTTACTACACGCTCTAGCAAGAAGGTAGACTAAGCCTCTAACCTTGTAAACCACTCTAGGTTATTTAAAGGAAGGACCGCTATCTGCTAAGGACGTAGGACCGTAAAGCTACCCTAAGGAACAACTATAGGGAAGAAGTCGATTAAGGAAACAAGGACTAAAGCTACTAGCGAAACCTAATTAGCAATAGTAGCGATAGGGGTTGTAGGAGCCTTTAAGGGAATCTAATTAGCATTTAACATTATAAAGTTAATAGACGCTATTGTAACACTAAAATAGCTTACTAGGTTATAAGAAAATAACGCAGCGTTAGCAATGTGCCGTACTGCTACAGAGCGTTTCTTGCTTATGGTTAGTTATTAATAAAAAGGTGTATAAAATAGGAATATAAGAGTGTATAGATAGAAAAGATTAAAGAAATTAAAAGAGAAAACGGACGAAGGCTATAGGCAGTATTTATCTTTATAAAGAAGAAAGGAGCCTGTTTAAATATAAGGCCGTTTTTTAAGCTTAATTAAATCCCTTTTACAAATAAAAAGTAAATTTACTAAAAAAGGAAACCTTTTATAAGATATTTATTATTTTAACACAACCTCTTAAAAAACCCTTACCCCCCTTCTTTTTTATAGAATTTAAGTTAGAACAGTAAACACCTAGTTAAAGAAGGCTTTATTCTATAAAACTATAAATATTACTAACCTCCCCTTAATTCCTACCCTAAATCTTTCTATTTTAGCATTACTATATCCGCCGCCCTTAATCCTAATTAGTTATAACTATAGCTAGTAACACAAACACAATTAGCCTTTACCTTCCTTTACCTCTCTTTATTTAGCCTACAAAGCTTTTACTATACAAGGTGTAAAAGCAAATTGCTTAGTACCCTTTATCTCCCCCTCTCCTACCCTTTACGCCTCCTCTCCCCATTACCTACTCTTCCTCTTCCTCCTCTCCCTAGCTACCTTACTAGCTAAGAATGTTAACCTATGGATTAGTTTGCAGCTCCTGGTTTAAGAGTCGCAAAAGCGTTACTAGCGCCGCCTATAGGTCGGCTACAAAGCTAGACTAGCCCTAAGGCGTATAACCAAACAACTTTGCGTAAGGGCAGTTTAACTATCGTGTCTAGTACCCTAGCGGGGTATTTAATTAGATCGTTATAACCCGGCCCGCTTTCTTCTTACGAGGGATTAACACTACGGAAGCTAAAGCGGCGGCCGCCGCATACTTCCTAAATGTTTACGCACGGGGAAGCTAGGACAGGCCTAACTTAAAATTCTTTAACGTTAACTATAGCAACTACTTGCTTTACCTGTTTAACGTTAAGGGAGCGATCTTTAACGGGGAATGGCTAGATAGAGACGAACTAATCGTAGGTCTAATCCTCGTCCTTTAAGACTATTAAAGTTTAATTTAGTTCTTAACGGCCTACTGTTACTAGGCCGGTTTAAATTTTTAGATTTAAAACAACGCGACTATAAAGCATATAAATAAACGCTTCCTTATGTTCCTAGTGTATCTTACGAACTACTAGGTCCTAGCTATTATAGACTAATAGTAGCGACGGATTTACTAGTTTAATAGCTAAATCGAAATACTGCATGCCCTTATAAAAGCAAGTTTTAAGAGGTATTTAATTAAGTTCTAACTAATTCCCGCCGGCGAGCGGTATAAGACAAGGGACGTGCTAATTACGTAGCAGACTAACGATTAGTCCTACGGGCTACATGTTTTAGAATACGCTTAGGTGTTCTTTTAAGAACCCTTTAAAGCTAATTAAACTAGCTTAAATAACTAAACGCTTTTAACGTTTTACTAAGAGACTGTCCCTGTCCTTAGGGTCTTTAACACCGTTAAAAAGAAGGATACGTAAATGTAGACGGGATTTATTGCTTAGATTTAAGCGGAACTAGGACACGTAGACCTGTCGCCCTTACGTAGCAGTAAGTACCTAGCGATTAGCCTAAACACTAACTAGCTTAACTAGTACTTAATAAGCTATACTATAATCGTCCTAAACGGGATTAAGCTTAGGGACAAGCTACTAAACATAGCAATAGTGTAAAAGAAGATTAACCGTTACCTTAAGACCCTCTTAAAGGACGCTATAAAGGTAAATAGCCCTTTTGTTAAGGTGTACCCTAAGGAGAGTTTAATTAGTTTTAACACATAGGTTAGCGGGGAAGCAGGGACTATGTACATTGTATAAATAGATAAGTCGGTAACCTTATATGCGTACCGCAGCTTTTAGACCGCGCTAAGAACGCCTTTAAAGAAGTACTAGGCACTAAGGGCGGTTATCTACCTACCTAAGATTAAGGAGGTTATCCTAGTCAATAAGGAGAGCTTCCCTAAGAAGAAGCTAAAGTAACCTAGATTAGAAAGCGCCTATAGCCCTTCTATTAAACCTAATAAGATTAGGCTAAAGGAGGACTTAGGGGCTTAACCTTTAACACGGGCCGTAAGAGTTACTTATAAGTAGAATTGCCTAATTAAGAAGCTTATTAAAATCGGGGATGTTAGCAAGATTAAAGCATAGGTTAACCAGGTCTTAAAGAAGAAGGCTATAGGTGTAGCGGCCGCATTGCCTGATTAGACTCTAAAGAAGACGAAGGCTAAGCCGACCGGCGTAAAGCGTTAAGGAGGGGTTACACATAAGAAACCCCGTAGCCCCCTAGTAAATGTGCGCCTTACGATTTCGTACTAGGCTACCTCTTTAGTCTTCTCGTTTAAGCCCCTTCGTTAGCCTAGATAGCATAGGTAGCGGCCGTAGGCTAACGCGTTTGTAATAATGTTTTAGCCGCTCCTAGAGCTAGCCATAAAACTAGACGAAGAGTAATTAGCTTTGTTATTTGTTTGTTTGTTTGTTTGTTTGTGCTTAGACTGCCTTGCTTTTTATTTGTTAAATATTTATGCCTCTATTACACTAGGTGTAGGAGAAGGGCTCCCTCTTAACAAGGAAGCTAATCGGTGTACGCTACGGTACTAAGTTTAGTTCGTTTACCTTTGCTTTTGTTTTCCTTTTTTTATTTGTTCTTAAAACAATTTAACTCTTATTAAAAAGCTAAGCAGCTTTATGCCTAGATTAGTATCTAACGCCTTGCCTTTTAACATAAAGGTTATAATAAGGGTATAACACGGCCGCTTTATGCTTACGTACGCGGCTCCCGCCTTGCTAACTTAGCCAACCTTCCTACTAAAAGGCGCGGCGTTACGTTCTTCCGCTCTAGCGCATAAAGTCTAATTAAACTTTATTTATATATATACTATTTCTAATTAAATTTAGTTATGTTAGTTAGACATTAACCTGATTAGATTCCTTAATATATACACCTGTTACTTCTAATTAGATTCCTTTACGTAACACTAAGGGAGAATCTATGCCCTTAGACCTTACTACCTACGCTTCCTAGTGCTTTGGCTATAAGGAAGCTACACAGCCTTTATAAAGGGTTCCCGATTAGATCTCTCTCTTTACCTTCTTTAACAATGACTAAGTGGCTGTCCTAGTGCCCTAGCACCTAGGCTAGCGTTACTATTACTAAATAGAGGGAGCCTAAGACGTTTTAAGAGATCTAAGTTTTCCTAGGCTTTTATAATTTCTACCGCCGTTTTATTAAAGGATATTTAAACATTGCCGCGCCCCTAACGGGCCTGCTACAAGGCAGTAAAAACGGTAAGAAGCTAGGAAGGGTTAAATTTAACGCTTAAGAGAAGGCAGCGTTTTAGACGCTATAAGAGGCCTTTACAAAGGCTCCGCTCCTCTACTACTTTAACCTAGAGAAGTCTATCTAGCTTAAGACTAACGCCTCTAAGGTAGCGATTAGCGGTATAATCTTTTAGCTTGATAAGTAAGGGATTTAGCACCCAATTACCTTTTAGTCCCGTAAGTTATAAGGCCTTAAACTAAATTATAGTACACCTAATTAGGAATTGTTAGTAATTATAGAATCGTTTAAGCAGTAGCGGCAATACCTAGACGGTAGTAAGGAGACGGTTAAGGTCTTATTAGACTATAACAACCTATAAACCTTTATAATCTAGCCGCGTTATAATAGGAGGAGGGCCCGCTAGGCAATGCTCCTATCCCTATTTAACTTTGTTATTAAGCACCGGCTAAGAGTAACAAACCCTGCTAATGCGCCGTTACAACGGCCTAATTATTTTAATAACCTAAGGACTGCTAAAGTCGTAGCCCTTAGCCCTACAAAGGTTAAAAGCGAGGAGCAAGTGCACTGTACTACTCCCGCGCAAGGCGCGTAAGCAATGCGCGCACCCGCCGGAGACACCGGCGGGAGCGGAGGGCTGGCGCATAGCGTAGCCCTTGCGTAAGACGCGCGAAAGCCGCGCGCAAACGAGGAACTAACTACTTCCTTTAAGACAAGGGAGGCCCTAAGTCCTAGGCGGCTAGCCACCGCCGCGCTAAAGAGCGCACCGCCTGTGCAGGCGAAGCGTAGTAAACTAAAGCTTTTAAAAGGCTATAAGAAGTTGTAGGGAGAGACTGTAACGTAGTAAGAGTTTATAGATATTATCGCTATAGCGCTAATTAAGGGTTTAACGCCTCTTATAGGGCTAGATAGGAACCCGTTATACTTTAGGCTACCTTAGCAATTAGCCGTAATTGCTGCCCTTTATTTATACCTTAAGGAAGGTGCCCCTAATGTAATTTAGAGGGCTGTAGCTATAGCTTAAGAAGTAGATGCAAAGGTGTAAGTTATTAAGGAGCGCACCTCTTACACAATAAGCGTAGGGGGCGCGATAAGACTATAGTCCGTCGCGTTAAACAGCTTGCTACTATAGGATAGGCGCCTATATATAAGTAACGCCCTAGTCCTACGTTAAGAGCTATTATAGCTCTACTATAACGACGCAACCTTTAGGCACTTTGTAGTAGACAGGACTTTAGGCCTGCTACGCTACTACTTTTATTAGGAAGGTATAGAGAAGGACGTAAAAACGTACGTAACCTTTTGCCTAGTTTGTTAAGGCTAGGTAATTAAGAGGTATAAACCGTATAAGCAGCTAAACCCGCTACCCTTCTTATAAGCACTATAGGAGTAGATCTTTATAAACTTTATTACTAGCTTACCGCAAGCTAGGACGCTTTTAAGGGAAAAGGTAAATGCTATTTTAGTTATTGTTAACCGCTTTATAAAGATAAGCCTCTTCTTTATAGTAACGATGTTAATAACGGCTGAAGACCTTGCCTACGTTATGTACTAAAACGTAAAGCTCGTCTACGGCGTTACGCTAAAAGGCGTAGTCTTTAACTAAGGGAGCGTATTTACTAGTAACTTTTAGACGGAATACTACTACTAAATAACGATCTAAAAGCGGCTATTAACCGCCTTCCATCCTTAAACGAACGGTTAGACTAAAAGGTTTAATTAGACCTTAAAGCAATACCTTTACTACTTTATAATAAAGGAGTAAACAAATTAGCCCGCCCTCTTATTAACTACCTAATTTGCGTGTAATAATGCGCTAAACGTAACGACAAAGCTAAGCCCCCTTAAATCCTTATATAGCTAGAAGCCAGACCTTTAAGTACGCTCTAAGGTTAAAGCAACCGTAGGGGGGGAGCAGGACGGCCGTAATAACGGCGCCCCTTAGCACAACACAGTCCTAGCGGTATAAAACCGCTTAGAAAAGCTGTAGGCGTTAAGGGCCAGATTGGCCGTTAATTAGGAGAAGGCTATAGAGCGTTAAAAGCGCTACTATAACGACAACTACTAACTAATAACCTTTGCGGTTAGAGACCTAGTAAGCCTCTTTATAAAAAACCTCTGCCTAAAGAATAAAAAGCTTGCGCCGTAGCGCATAAGACCCTTTAAGATCCTAGGGACTGTAGGCAGCCAGGCGTACCGACTAGCACTGCTTAATCGGTATAGCCGCATGCATAATGTATTCTCTGTCTCCTTACTAGAGCTATAGCAAAGCAGGGAGGGCGTAGGGTAAGCGTAAATAACGATGCTAGCCTTAGAAGACCCGGACGAGGAATAGGAAATTAAGGCAGTACTAGGTTAAAGGCGTAAAAGCGGCTAAATAGAATATTTAGTACGCTAGGAAGGTTAGCTAACTAAATACGATTAGTAGGTAGCGGAAGAGGACATACAAAACGCGCGCGCAGTTATTACGTAATATAAGAGTAGTAAGCGCGCAAAGTATGCAAATAAGGACTCTCTTTAGCCGCCCTAAAAGAAAAGGGGTTAGCTATATAAAACAACTAATTAAGGATAGCGCAAAGCACCGCCATTGCCTCCCTCTTTAACGTGGCCTTACTAAAGGCTACTAGCCCTTACGCTACTACATTTAAAAAGGTTGCCTAGGCCGCTACAATCGTAGCGTGCCTATTATTGCTAGGCAATAGCTGTAGCAGCTGCGTCCGCCGCTAAGTAATAACCTTAAAGGTTATTAGCGGCCGGTGCGTTGCCTATAGTAATAACGGGTATTAATAGGCTAACAAGGCCCGCTAAACCTCTAGCTGCTACACCGCCTCCTCCTCCGCCGCCTTATCCCCCTCCTTTAGGTGTAACTTCTTTTTAACCTATAGGAAGGTCGCTATAAAGTTGCTCGCACCGCGCGTAAAGGACGCGCGTACCTTTAGCAAGAAGTAGTCTAGCTCCTAGGTTATAACCCCTAAGGTGTTAACAAAGTTGCTAAGGTTACCCGTTATTAGCGGGTACACTTATAGCGGCGTTAGTATCGCTACTATAAGGGCTAAAAGGGCTATTACCTACCATCTTACAAGGGTGCTAAGAAGCCTTACAAACGTTATAAAGCAACGTCCTAACCATGCTACGCGTATAAATTTAGGCCGCGTTAGCCAGTAACTCTAGCAGAAAGTCCTACAAAAACCAGGCTAGGCACCTAGCGCAGGTGTTAGCCTTAAAGGCAAGGTAGTTAGCCCTTAAGGGGGCCGCCGTAAACAACGTTAGCAAGGCAGCTAAAGCGTCCTCCTTAACTAAGACGTCGTCCTCTATAGGCAAGGCCGCCGTCGCAAGCGGGGCTACTACTACAGGCTTTACAATAGGCGGGACAACCGCCGTAAGAGCCGCTATAACGGGCGTAAGTGCTACCTTAGGCATAGGCACTACCGGCGCAGGCGCCACCTTAAGCGCAGGCGTTACCTTAGGCGTAAGCGTCGACGCGCTACTAGCAGCGGCGCTCCCGGCCGCAATGTAAGCCTAGACACGGGCTAACCGGCGAGACGGCGTAGGCGCTACCGCCGTAGCCTCGCGGCGCGCGTAAGACCGGCGCGCAGGCGGCGTAACCGACGTAAAGGGCTTAGAGGCCTTAAACTCTCTACAATAAAAGGGCAGAGGACGGCGACGAGAAGTTGTAATAGGCGCTATAGGCGCTACTACAGACGTCGCCTTAGCCGCCGTAGCGGGCGGCAAGACTGCCGTCCCGCTAGGCAACCGGGCCGTAGTACTTTTAGCCTTAAGGGCTAACGGAGAGGGCGTAGACAGCGCTAGCGCGGTAGCCGTAATGGCGGCAGGGCAAGGAGCGTTAATAGCAGTAAATTTCGCTATAGAGAGATCGCTAAAGTTATTGTTATTAAAGGGAGGTACAACCGTTAATTGTAACTATAATTGTAAGGAGTCTACTTTATAGTAGTAACTACGGCCTGCGGATAGGCTTAGTCTATACTTACCTTTAACTAAGGGCTGTTTAACGGCGCCTTAAAGGCTAACAAAAAGGGCTACGGCCGCATTACTAGATACAGCTTAACAATAACGAAGTCTGGCCTAAGGGTGCTAGGCGCAAGGGGGGAGCAATTATAACGCCTACCCTTTAAAAGGAGGCATTAATACGTGTAGCGCGCAAGGCGCGCGTAAGGAGTGCGCTAAATGCGCGTAATAGGCCGCTAGCGCAAGTGCTAGGGCGCATGTGCAGGACTGCAGGATAAGGTTACGTAACAGGTTACGTAACCCTGCACGGACCACTTAGTACGGACAAATAGAACGTACGGGCTAGGCGCACGGGCCACCTAAAAGAGGGGCTGCGCCCCTCTTACGGTAGGCCTGCGCCCTGCCTACGCCCTTAATATATACGGCCTCTCGCACCCTCGTAGGGGTAGGGAGGCAAGAGTTAGCCGTTAAATCTAACTCCCTTCTCCCCCTAATATTAAGATACCTCCTCCTTTACTTAATTTACCTGGTCCTACCAAGTACACCTATAACAGTAAGCGGTTATATAACGTAATTACGTGCGCTTAAACAGTTAGCCTATTACATCTTATAAGGCGCTAAGAGGCAATTACCTAACGTAATTATATGTGCTACGTTAGTTAGCCGGTTATATCTTATAAAGAGGTGGTAAGCGGTTATATAATGTAATTACGTACGCCTAATCGGTCGGCCGGTTACATCTTATAAAGAGGTAGTAGGCGGTTATATAATGTAATTACGTGCGCTTAATCGGTCGGCTGGTTACATCCTATAGGGAGGTAGTAAGCGGTTATATAATGTAATTACGTACGCTTAATTAGTTAGCCTATTACATCTTATAGGGAGGTAGTAAGCGGTTATATAATATAATTACGTATGCTACGTTAGTTAGCTAGTTACATCCTATAAGGAGCTAGTAAGCGGTTATATAACGTAATTACGTACGCTTAAACAGTTAGCCTATTACATCTTATAAGGCGCTAAAAGGCAGTTACCTAACGCAATTACGTGCTACGTCGGTTAGCTGGTTACATCTTATAGGGAGCTGGTAGGCGGTTATATAACGTAATTACGTGCGCCTAGTTAGTTAGCCTATTACATCCTATAAGGCGCTAAGAGGTAATTACCTAACGTAATTATGTATACTACGTCGGTTAGCCGGTTACATCTTATAGGGAGCTGGCAGGCGGTTATATAATGTAATTACGTGCGCTTAGTTAGTTAGCCTATTACATCCTATAAGGCGCTAAGAGGCAGTTACCTAACGTAATTACGTAAGCCTGTTTAGTTAGCCTAATACATCTTATAAAGCACTAGTAGGTAATTACGTGTGTAATTACGTGCTTTTTTAAGATAATTAAAGAAATAGTTTTAATTAAATATAACTAATTTATTAGTTAATTTTATTTTATAAAAAGTATATATTTAAAATCCTTAGTTTTTTTTACATTTT
>RQWE01000027.1:0-39669 GCA_004028395.1 Leptographium galeiforme
CCGGTGTCACATGCAGCTGCTGGTAGCTCTTGCCGTTTCCACTGTCGACGGCATGTTGGCTTCCGGTTTACCTTCGGCACCCCCTCGCGCTTTTCCCTGCCCGCGCTGTCCCCTTCGCTCATCCTCTGCCGCCCGCTGCCCTTGCGTCTGTTAGGTTTGGTTCCATGGAACATTGTTAAATGGTAAATCGAGTTCCGACCAATCCTCGCCTCTCGGGAACACACCAGCTCCTTCCGGGTCTTTGGCACCGACCCTTGCACCGCTACTTGGTCTGGCTGACGGCCGCTGCAAATATCCGAACAGCGAGTATCGGGGACTCCTTTTCATTTATACGCCTTCTTTCTTTTTCTGCATCCACGCATTGTGTGATACGGCGTATTCTTTCTATAGTTTATTGTATAGTTTTATCGATGTGTCTTCGGAATATACTTTTTTTTTTTTTTTGCAGACTCGCCTGTGGTACCTGCCTCCTCCTCATAGGCGTGCCCGTAGACCTCCTGCTTGTGACTGCTCCTTCCCATTCTTATTATACCGCGTCCTTCGTCCTTGCCTTTTTCTTTCCGTCCTCACTCTTTCTCCTCAACTTTCCCCTCTCCCCCCTCTTTCTCTTGCACCTCGTCCTCATCCTTTAAGCCATCTCAAAGCCCTACCACAATATTCATTGTCCACCTTCTAGCTTCCTGCTCCACCTCACTGATCTCGTCTCACGAGTGCTCGCTCTCGCACGAGACAACGTATCATTCTCATTCTGCAACACATCTGCCCCTCGTGCTTTACGAGGGTCCAGCTCAGCCACAACTGCCATCGTGATCAGCAACAGACTTGCAAGGACTGCCGCTCTACAAGCCACCGCCTAGCCAGCAGCCATCGTCACCATCCACACCCTCATCGGCCTGGGGCGCACGCTAAGAAGCTGATTCACTACCCTAAACCAGACCGTCAAGAGAGTCTGGTCCCCATCTCTTCGCCTGATTAATCGGCCTAGACAGGGTCTATAGAAAGTGGGTTTTGCCACTTGGTACATTTCTGTCACCTGCCCCACCAATCTACCACATCGGTCATTTTCTCGAGTAGGCGAGTATTACTAGATGGCTGGCTGGTTCCGTTCTATTTTTCCCATGAAGCGTCTACTAACATCGCGTGTTTTGTCCAGGTGTTGTCTCCACCAATTGCCACCCTGAGAGACACGAGTTCAGGAGATGATCCTCTCGTAAAGGTGCTTGCTACCTTTTTCATCTCCTTCTTTCCCTTCAATCCTTCTGTCTAGCTGCTCCCCATCCGTCGCGTTCAACTCGCCTCCTTCCCCTGGCCCCCCTCTCTTCCGCTCGTTTGGTTCGCCTCTGCTCCTCTCGCTTTTCCTCCCACCCCCTCTGCCGTCCCGCCGTCCTGCCGGCTGGAACTACAATGCCGGCCTCAATCCGCTCTCGAACTCTTTCTTAGCATCGAAACCCATCCTTATCCGGTCGGCGAGGTTTGTTTTTGGAGGGGACGACAGACGCCGTCCACCTTTTCCCTGCTCAATTTCCCCCAGCATTCCGCAGGCCATGGGCTAACGCTGGCGCCACTCGCTGCCTTCCCCTCTTCTAGACCCCACGAAGCCTCTTCCATAAGAGCTGTCAGAACCCGTCTCCTACGATCTCCCTCTCCCGAACATCATGGCTGCCTCCATGGCTGAAACGTGGGCCGAGGCTATCCTCTACCAGCTCCAACTATGGTATGGGCTTGTGTTGCTGCTCGTCTTCGTGTCGTCGATCGGCCTCAATAGCATGCTGGTCGGCCGCCGCGAAGCACGTCTTGCCCGGCCCGCAGCAACCGGGCCGGGAGGCCGCCCTTTGCCTGCAACGCGCCGAAAGTCGCACGATACCACGACAGACACGTTTACGCAAAATGCAGAACTCGGCAATGGCGTCAGACGCATGTACTCCTATTCGAGTGCCAGTGTCGGTCTGTCGTTCCTCGCCAACCTTATTAATGTGATTATTCACACCATCGAGGAATCGAGCAACCCAGAGACCAAGTATGGCTGGTGGTGTGGCGAAGAAACATCGGTGCGTCGTCTCGCGTCTTGCCCCCCCCCCCGGCCGACACTCCCTTTGCCATAACGCGTTTTCGTTCTATAACCCTATTAAACACGGCTCACAATTTCCAGGTGTACCTGATCTCGGGCATTTTCTTGCATCTCTATGTCTTTGTCTATCTCCTGGAAGCCGACAGAATTCCAAACCACCCCGCAGCGACCTTTTGGACCCTTTCCCTCTTGGCAGAAATTGCTATTTTCTCCTGCAACGTCGTTCGTGTCACTGGCCGGCACCACGTCCTTAAAAGCGTCGTTCACGACGTTTGGACCATCGCCTATGGCCCGGACCGGTGGGACTACATCGACACCATCATTGGCGCCATTCGAATCGCATTTTTGGTTCTCCTTGTCTCGGTATACTGGTCTACTGCTCTCTCCCGGAGTATCAAGCAAAGGGTAGAAGAGCAACGTGGACGTCGGATGGAATCGGATGCAACCAGTGAGGACGAAACTACCCCACTTGTCCGCAGAAGAGATGCAGCTTCCTATAATACCGTTCCAAAAGCAACCAATGGCCATTCGACTGGGAGTGCAGCTACTGCAACTGCCGGGACCCCGGCCGCGACCCTCCCCAGCAGTTCAAATAGCCAAGGAAATGATAGCGACACGGAGCAAGAAGAAGCGGCATTCTACCGGCCACATAAGCTACCGCACAAGACTTGGTGGGAGTATCTCACCAGTTACTCACTCTTTTTTCCCTACCTGTGGCCGAGTAGCTCTGCCAGATTGAGGGTCGTTGTGGTTGTCTGCTTTTTCATATTGATCATTCAGCGCGTCGTCAACTTTCTGGTGCCGAACCAGATCGGAAACATCACAGACGCGTTCGAAGCGAAGAATGGCCTGCCATGGCTGGAAATCCTGACCCTCATCTTCTATAAAGTATTGCAGGGCCAGGGTGGCTTGCTAGGATCGGTCCGGTCACTCATTTGGATTCCGGTCTCTCAGCATTCCTATCGTGCGTTGACCACCGCTGCCTTTGAGCATGTTCACTCGCTTTCGCTCGACTTTCACCTGAGTAAGCGCACGGGAGAGGTTTTATCCGCACTGAACAAGGGCGCCGCCATCAATTCGTTCCTGGAGCAGGTCACCTTCCAAGTGTTCCCGATGTTGATTGACCTCCTTGTTGCTATTGTCTACTTCTTGGTCCGCTTTGGCGCCATCTATGCTACTATCGCTGCTATCATCACCGTCTTTTACCTACATATGACTGTCCGGATGGCGTCGACCCGAGCGGATCTGCGTCGCGACATGGTTAATGCAGACCGCGAAGAAGAAGCCGTGAAGAACGACTCGATCACTAGCTACGAAACGGTCAAGTACTTCAACGCAGAGGCTTTCGAGTTCGACCGCTATCGCAAGGCAATCAGCAGCTTTCAGACAGCCGAGGCCAAGGTCACGTGGGGCATGAACAACATGAACATCTGCCAAGCTCTTGTGTTCATGTGCGGCATCCTAATCATGCTCATGGTTGCGGCGGTCGAAGTCAACCAGGGAATGCGGTCCGTTGGCGACTTTGTCGTCATGATCACGTACTTGGGTCAGCTACAGGGGCCGCTGAACTTCTTCGGCTCCTTCTACCGAACCGTGCAGCAAGCCATGATCTCGGGCGAGCGCCTCCTGGAGCTCTTCAAGATCCGGCCGACCGTGGTGGATCGTCCCGGTGTCAAGACGCTGTCTCAATGCCGTGGACATATTCGGTGGACCAACGTCAAGTTTTGGTACGATGCAAAGCGCACGGCTCTTCGCGACCTCTCCTTTGATTGCTGGCCCGGAACTACTACTGCCTTTGTTGGCGAGTCGGGAGGTGGCAAGTCGACAATCTTCCGCCTCATGTTCAGGTACTACAACTGCCAGGGAGGCCACATTGAGATTGACGGCAAAAACGTCGAGGACGTCACGATAGACTCGGTGAGACGTCACATCGGCGTTGTGCCGCAGGACACGATCCTGTTCAACGAAACAATCATGTACAACCTCAAGTATGCGAACCCGAACGCATCGGACGCGGAAGTGTTCGATGCCTGTCGCGCTGCCAGCATTCATGACCGGATCCTCTCTTTCCCCTACGGCTACGATACCAAGGTCGGTGATCGTGGCACCCGGCTGAGCGGTGGTGAGAAGCAACGAGTGGCTATTGCGCGCACTATTCTCAAGAATCCGAAAATCATCATGCTTGACGAGGCTACATCCGCTCTCGATAGCGAGACCGAGCAACAGATCCAGGCGAAGCTCATTCGTGGCGGTAGTCTTGGCCAAGATCGCACTCTCCTGATCATTGCGTAAGTGAAACTATGCAAGTCTTCCTCGAGAATGCAGCAGCTAACGGCGTGGGCAGTCATCGGCTCTCGACCATCACCCACGCGGACCAAATCATCGTGCTCCACGCCGGCGCTATCGTGGAAAGGGGCACACACAATGAGCTACTCGAGCTGAAAGGCCGGTATGCGTCCATGTGGGAAAAGCAGTCCCAGGCCGAGCAGGCTGCAGTTGCGGCTCGCGACGCCACGGTGCGGGCAAACCAACTGCTGCGCCAGGCCAACATCAGCAACAGTCCCACGCAACGCCAGAGTGGGGACGAACACTCGGATGGCTACACCAGTCTGTCGTCGTCTACCGTTATAGCGACCGGGACAACTACGCCGAGACAGGGGAGCGTGGCTCGCTCTGAAGACTCCTCTTCGGACGACGGCCACCGTCCTGCAGCGGCGAATGCAGGCAACTGAAACACATTGCTTGCTTGTGCTGTCTTTACTGCTTTCTACTATGTTTTGTCGTCCATTACGTTCATGTGCGGTTGCGCTACCAGCGTACCCGCATCCCATATACCCGAGCACTATAACGTGGCCATCAGCTGGCCACATTGATGCTGCTAATCCCCCAACTACTTACTTCTTTCTTCGTTGCATTTCTTGTTTTATTCCGGCACTGCCCTGTCAGAAGAGCGGAGGGGCCGTGATGACCATGACCATATCGCATAGGGCTGGCGTTTAGGGTGAGAGGAGGTCTAATCGAGCCGCAGGGCATCTTGTGATTATCTAGGGAGGGCGAGGAGGGATAGCGATGACCAGGTTGGTCAGGAGGGGCGTCTGCGAGAGACGCGGACACGGAAAAGAGTACCGACCCTCCAAAACGGGAGAACGGTTCATTGCGACTTGCACTTACTTCATTTGCTTTTCTTGTTTTCAACAGTCTGGTTCAACGCAGGCAGGCGCTGAGAGGAGTAATGTCACTGACTGTTGCCTGCTTTTTCTTGATTTCGCCCGGCACTCTATTCTTCCCATGCAAATGATTCCATGCTTCGAACGTGCGTTGTCCTTGAATTTCATCGTGTTGACGATGTTACGGATCTGCTTGCTAGGGATCTCTTAGAACGAAGAAGCGCCCATATGCGAACCTGTGTTTTTAATCATGTAAAGGGGCAAAGGGTCGAGCAGGCAAGTTGGCTGCTCGTTGGTTTCCACCGTGATAGGAAGGAGGTGGCAATAATACACCGGACCAATACGACGCAGATAGCCGTATAGAAAGAAAACCCGTCTCACCTACTCCGTGCCTGAAGAATGATCGTGTCGTAAGATGTCTTTTCCATTAACGATTATAGAAGCGAAGCCAACTGCATAGCACAGGCAGTCAAAAATTAATATAATGTACAAATGAGACTGGACGACCGGAAAAGGGTCTCAACAGCCGGCGCCGCCAAAAAGAGGGTACAGCCCAAGGAGCCAGAGACGAGTAAAACGAGTAAAACGATGTACTGCCAGCTTTTGCAGTCCACGCCCTGGTTCCGTATGCGCCGTCCCTCTGCTGTTCCCGAGATGATGTCTGTGGCGCTTCCGGGACACATCTTCTCGAAAGGACCTCGCCTTTCCATGCCCTCGCCCAAAGTAAGTCAGACAATAGGAAAGGTGGTTGTGGTCATGTGATGTGGCAGGTTGTGACAAAAGAGAGAGAGGGTGAGGCATTAAGGGGACATTAGATGCCAACATCAATCATGGCGCACGACAGCGTACTCCGTAAACCGGTTCCATACCGCGAAGCTCAGCCACGGAGCAGAAACCCAACAGGGGCTAGCTGGAGAAGCCCGCTGCTCCCTCAGCGCTTCCTCACATCATGCAGCCATAAACAGTTCGACCGCCAACGAACGCCGCTATGCATCTTCATCAACGTCTGGGGTAAGAGTCAAAGTCAACCAAGAACGGGATGCTTTCCAAGCCCGGATCGCGAGTGTGCCGTGGCTATTTTTTGGCAGTGCCGTTGGCCTTGGAGTTTCCGTTGGCCGCGGCTCTTGCGACCGCGGCGGCCGAAGGAGCCCGGTTGCGCTGGCCGGGAAGTAGCGGCTGCTTTTCGTTGAGAAGAGACTCTGCCTCCTTGGTGTCCTCGAACTCGGTGTCCTCCTCACCATCGCTCCGGTCGTCCTTGGCGACGTTATGGACCACGAACCGATACGCAATACGTATGATGAAGAAAAGCCAGAACAAGTTGAGAGCCTGCAACGCGGAGAGCAGGGCGGTGGTGATAACAAAAGAGATGGAGCACTTGTACTGTTCTGTTTCCCAGTTCAGCTCGTAGGGTCCCACCGTCTTGAACTCGGTAAAGAGGCTGTAGATGATGCGCAGGTTGAGGTAATGGCGCATGTACACCCACACGCACATAAAGGTGAAGTAGTACGGGCCCATCAGCGGGCCGTCGACGTAGTTGAGGGCCTTGGAAGTCTAGAGCGAGTTAGCTGCCGTGATCCGCAGACACTTGCAGAGACAGGAAAAACACGTACGGCCAGGAAAAAGTCGCTAATGTCGTGCGTAGTGTAGACGGCAAGGCCAATGTAGGTAAAGTGGAAGCGGTAGCTCAGGGCGATCAGCGACAGCGAGACGATGTGGTGGCCGACGAGCTCCTTGAAGTCCTTGCGCGGCTTCTCCATGCCGAGCGAGAGCACAATGGCCTGCTGGGCCCAGTAGGCGGCCTGGAAGAGGTAGTAGAACTTGACGGGGGCGTCGTGCGTCTTGTGCGGGAAGTTCTCGTACATGCCGCGGGTGTTGTAGAACCAGACGGGCGTCATGGACATGACGTAGAGACCAGCGGGGCCGAGCACGCCGAAGTAGAGTGCAGTATA
Source organism: Leptographium galeiforme (assembly GCA_004028395.1). Taxonomy (NCBI): domain Eukaryota; kingdom Fungi; phylum Ascomycota; class Sordariomycetes; order Ophiostomatales; family Ophiostomataceae; genus Leptographium; species Leptographium galeiforme. The sequence goes on from RQWE01000027.1 coordinate 7,185, forward strand.
CATCTGCTCCATGAAGCGTGCCTGCTTGGACCGCGAGCGCAGGCCGGCATAGCGGGCCATGGGCCGGAACACTTCCTGCATGAAAAAGTCGCGGGTGAAGGTGAGGACGACGGTGTAAAAGGCGACAAAGGCAATGTCCCAGAGGCCCTTGCCGTACTGCGTCGGCCGATCCGAGCCGGGCTCGTCGGGCAGGCGGTAGGAGAGCAGGACAAAGTGCGAGAGCGGATTGGACTCGGTCGGATACGCGGCATAGCCGGACAGCATGACCAGGGCGATGGCCAGCGGCACGACCCAGGTGTGACGCGCGGCGAACTGCTTGGCACGGCGGACCACCGACCGGGCCTTCCGTCGCTTAGACAGACGCTTTTCCCTCGATAGGTCGTGCTTCTGGACTTGGTTAGCCACCCGTCCGCATCATCCCCAACATCACCCGTAGGAGGCTGTCAGGCCGTCCTGTCAGGCCGTCAGGCCGTCGGGCCACTCCTCGCTGGCTCACCTTGCTGTTTGCACCGGCGACAACGTCAACGCCGCTCAGATGGGCCAGGCTGGTGGCCAGAGTGCTGTTCCCTTCGCTCGCCCACGCGGAGCGGCGAACGGCGCTCCCATTCATGGTGGGCACATGCTGCGAGGCCGAAGTCGAGCTCGCGGGTTCATAGGCATCTGGGCCGAGGAGCGGGAACGGCTCCTTGCCTGGAGAGGAGGGCGGCAGCTTCGACGGCGGCATGGTGACAATGGACGCTTTGTCCAACTGAACTTCTTCTTTTCGGCGTGTTTCTGTTTGACAATGTTGTCCTCCGATCACCGAATCGGCCCAAAAACGCGGTTTCGTAGCAAGGGTCCGTCCACCGAAAGGCGAGTGTTTCCGAGGAATGCAGCGAGATCCGGACGAGAGGCACACGAGTAGGATGGAAAGCGGGAGAGGTGGCGATAAAAGATGCTGGCCGTGTGTCTCAGGTCGTCTACTGTAGATGCACGCGATGAGGACAGGAGAGGCCGGGTTTATCAATGTTGGGCTGGTAGGGTGACAGAAAACAGGTGGTTATTACTTGGGTGTGCGCAAAAAGGAGGGAAGGGGAAGATTTAAGAAAAACGGAGGGAAATATGCGCGGCCGAAAATCTAGTCGCGATCAATTGGCGCGGTAATGGAAAAAGGGCAGCCGCGCAGTGGAGAAAGTCAATAGGGAAGGAGCAATTGCAAACAGCGTACTAGCAACGACCGATGTGCAGTCGAGAACAGGCAAGAGCGATGCGCGGGCTGCATATGCAGAACTATGTCATCCTCGGCTCCTCTTTTGCGCGCTCATGCAACTCGTTCCTCTTGTCCCGCTGGTTGCCCCTTTCTCCATCGGGCATGTTCTTGATTAATTATATTATCACTCCGTACGTCCCCCCTTTATTTGCCATCGGTGGGACAGTTTCGACGCTAAAGACGCTCCACTCTTCTTGCACCTGGCTTAATCCGCACGGTGAGCCGTCGGATTTCGCAGACGGTCACACCAGGATCCCAGTCGCGCACCGTGCGCAGCCGACGCGACAAAGCGGACGCGCACTACTTTTTTATGTCGTTTTTTTTGCTTTTCTTTTTTTTTTTTCTCCTTCTTTGGGCATGAATAAGGGGGGGCCCAACGCGGACTCGTGGCTCCGCCCGACGAGTAACGTATTTTACTCGTAGGCACGAGCGCCTACGACGTACTCCGTACAAAAGGACAAGGAGGGCAACCGGGGTTCGCAGAGTGGACATTGGAACCAGTGCGCTGCGTCGACCGCCGCGCTCCCAGAGAGGATTGCGGATTGCAGACTGCGGATTGGGATTGGGATTGCGGATTGCGGATTGCGGGTTTCGAACCACGCAGGTTGAACGAGACTCGGCTCTGCGAGGGCCTTTTCTGGTTAGTGGGGCCTGTGGCATCTGGGCCCGAGCACAGAAAAAAGCGACCAGCTTGGCCCGGCGGCCCGTTTCAACAGTCCCTTCCCCATATAATTTTTGTGCCGTCAGGTGCCGGTCTTCTGTCATGTGGCGTCGTTTTTGCAGGCTAACCTGCTTATCTTGCAACTGTTGTGGCACATGAGACTGTCAGTATCTGACAATCCTTCCGCCCTCTCCGAAGCACCCGCGTATTGCCGTATATCCAACGGGCGGCTGCGATTCGTCGGCCCCGCCATTGCACACCCGCTCGTTCCGTGCATGGAATCTATACCGTCCCGCTGTCAATATGATGTCACGATGAGAGAATAGTTAGAGCCGGTGTGCGTTTTCCCATGATTCCACTTTGCCTTGTAAAATATATAACAACACCGAGATTCCCAAGTCTCCTTTCGTCATGTCCAAGTCGTCCCAAGAAGCGCCCATCCAATGCTCACAATCCATGCAGAGTGGTATTTTTCCAAAAAAAGAAAAGAAAAAGCCTGTGAAAACAAAGCTCGGAAATCAAAAACGGCCATCTCCCTATGTACAAGGACGATGGTGCGGGTACGTATTCGCAAACCCAGCGGCGGCAACCGCGCGTGGGCCTCATGACGAGGCCGTATCTCGACTCGAACTTGCACGTGATAGTGCCGCAACAACCACAGCAGGAAGCCCATCGCCGCGCGGGCCGGCTTGGGGCACCGATCTCGGCCCGGGGGGACCGGAATGCGGCATGCCCGCGGAAGTCGCGTAGGCTTCGCTGCTGCTCCGCCATAGAGCTGGCGCTGCTGCACCGTGGGTGGACGGCGTGTCCGCTGGCGCATTCGTACTTGCCGACGAACTGCTGGCGTTCCGTTGCATCTGGTCTGACGCGCATGCCAATAGCAGCAGCTGCTGTTGTTGTTGCTGCTGCTGCTGTTGCTGCTGCTGCTGTTGATGATGATGATTGTTCTCTTCCTCCTCGAGGACCTGAGCGAGTAATTGACGCCTGGGTGCTGGAATCACCATGACAGGCAAGCCAGTCGTGTCGATGCTCGGACGTATCCGTTCCCGGAGCTTTTCGGCCTGCGATGCCGCGAACTCTTCCAACCGAGTCCGAAGATCCCACCGCGCCGTGTCGTCCATGGAAATGTCTTCTTGGGCCTGGGCGTCCCGGGCCGCTCCCCGGTTCCAGTGCGGAAAGGCAACCCCGCCGCCGTCCGGCCCCGTCGCGGCGCCTCGGCGGAAAGGCAGTGCCCAAGCGATGGGTCGCCATCGTTTCGGCGAGGCCTGTTCTGCAGACGGTGAGGCCGACCATGATGGGCCCGCCGTGGACGACACGCCCGCGCTCTGCGATTCAGAGGACGCCGTCCCTGCGCCATGGTCGCGGCTCGACGAGCTGCCGTCGCTAGGACTGCGCGAGAGAGGGCCGAGGGTTTGGGACAGCGGCAGACTGCCCGCGGCGACCGAGCCACCGGACGCCAGCCGCACCTCGGAGGTAGAATGCGACGGAAGAATGTCTCCCACTGGGTGATACCGCATGACATAGACGGTGCTGTCTGCGCTGGCCGTGTCTGTGCGACTGATGGGCGTGACCGCAGGTGGCGGTCGTGCCGGCCACAGTGGTGGCTGAGGGCGCAGTGCAGCTGCTGTGCCACCCTCTGCGCCAGAGCTGATGCCGGTGTCGCCGTCGCCGCCGCCGCCGCCGCCGCCGCCGCCGCCAGGGCTGTTGCCGCGGGCGTGTGGTGGTGGCCCTGTGTCTGTGTCGCCCTGACCGCGTCGATGCGCCTGTCCGCGTGGCCATGGCCAGTATCGGCCGGCCAACGCTGGCATGGCTGGCACCCTTGGTTTCCTGCCCGTCGCTCGCGCCTGATTCGGAGCAGGAGGGCGTCCCGAGTCCGAGCTCTCGCCGTCGTCTTTGGCGTCTTTGGAGGCGTCTTTGACCTTCCGTCGCCGGCGCGGCCATGCAAAGTCGGAGGGCATAATGTCGAGCATCTCGTCGCCGTCAAAGACCTCCCGTCCCAGAATGCCGTCCATCTTTTCTTCGCGCTCGAGCGCCTCGATGCGCTCTACCCATTCCCAGACAATGACGCTGGCGGCCGCCGCACCGACCCAGCGCACGTAGTCGCCCCAGGCGGCGAGGTCGGGCTTGGAAATGTCGAGAATGAAAAAGACAATGGGAACGAGAATGGCCAGCAGCGAGAGCATGGCCACCAGGCAAATGTTGCGCATCTTGGGGTGGTAAAAGGCGTAGCGCTTCTTCATGAGCGCATAGTAGATGACCCAGGCGGCATAGAGCACGCCCAGGGCCAGCTGGAAGAGGTAGTTGAGGGCGGGGATGGCCTCGGTAAAGGTGTGGCTGCTAGAACTATAACGGAAGCTGTTGACCGAGTCGAAGATGAGGTCGAGGATGACGAGCAGAAAGGCGGTCCACTTGATAATGACCTTTTCGCGCTGGCGCGGGAAGAGGCGGATGAGGGTCTGGGCCTGGGCCAGCCAGAGAAAGGTGTCGGAGATGATGCGGATGACCTTGAGCTCGGTGCCGTCGAGGACCTCGTCCTGCATCTCCTTGGCGTTCTGGATGCCCCACGAGTACTGGTTCTCGGCGACGCGAAAGGTGTCGGCGGTGGCAATGGTGAGCGAGATGGCGACGGTCAGGGCGGCCACCTTTTGCAGCCAGGGGCGGCCGCCAATGTTCTTGCCGCCGGAGCCGCCGTTGGTGAAGCCGCGGCGGCCGAGGACGACGACGCCGCCGTCGAGAAAGGAGCGGGGGGTGATGAGGAGCATGATGACGAGCGTGTAGGAGACGACGGTCGTGGCCGAGAGGGCGTAGCACTGGGGGAAGGTGGAGGCGTAAAAGGGGTCGCGAAAGTCGGACAGCTGGGTCGACGTGGTGGAGGGGTCGGTGTCGGTGCCGTTGACCGTCGAGTCGGCGGCCGTGTTGTCGACGTCGGCCGAGCTGGTCGACGCCACGCGGTAGGAGCTGTCGAGGATGCTGGGGGCATCGGAGTCGGTGCACGGCAGCCGGAAGTCGGCGCTGGCCGTGAGGGTGATGGGGTCGCTGCCGGAGATGAGCAGCACGCCGCCGCTCGGCAGGACGACCGTTTCGCAGCTGGCCTCGCGCGGGAGGAGGGGGGCCTCGGTGATGGCAGCGGCAGCCGAGGCCGTCCGAGGCGTCTCGGTCGTTGCCGTCGTTGCCGGCGTGGACAGCGTCACCACCAGATCAAGGGCATCCATGGCGACGCAGTGGCCCGGGGCCGAAGAGGGCCACGGCCCATCCAACGAGCCCGACCGGGGGTTGTCTCCCGCTCCGCGTGAAACAGTCCTCCGCGGCCTTATGCGCGCATCGCCATGGGCAGTCTTTTTGCGTCGGGAGGGGGTCGTCGTGGCCAGAGCAGGTCGCGGTCGCAAACCAATCCGTAGGGGGGGGGGTCTGCGGGAATTGCGCTCCCAATCCTTTTCGTCGCTCGGGCGCTGTCAGCCGGAAGCTGCCCTTTCTCGGGAAGGATTTCGGGGGGGGGGAGCCTTGGCGATCGCGGTGTACCAGCGTCCGCCTGGAAGAAGCTGTCGTCGATGAAGAACGCGTTGGTGCGTGTTCGATACCGAGGCCGCGCGCGAAGCAGCAGAGAGTCGTGGGCGCAGGTGTGACAAAAAGGCTCGGCGCCCAGATCTCCAATCGGGGAGATGTTTAGGCCGGAAACCAAAAAGTGCAGAGCAGGTTCCTGGGAGTACTCGCAATAATCGTATCCGGGATCAGGCGAATCAGCCTCCTTGTTTTCGGCGGCTTCTGCGTGGCTCGGCGTGGAGTGTCTCGAATCTGTCAGAGGTTTGGCACAGGAGTCTGTCGAGTTTTGGGGGGGGGGAGGCTTTGACGATGCCTCCTCGAAAGGAGTTCTCTGGGGGGCGAGTTAGGGCGCATAGGCCGTGCGTCGTAGGCGACTTGGTACTGGACGGAAAAGTGGATAGTAATATTGCTTGCAAGATACGGAGTACGAGTACTGTACTAGTTGGCTATTAAGCGTCCGATACGAGTAGGACTCGGTACATGCACACTTCTACATACGAGAACGAAAAAAAGGCGTCGCCATAATAGTCTCGTTCCATTATCCTACATCCCCGCGTAGCGTGCGGCCACACCCCTCTTTATGGCCAAATGATGCTGCAGTTTTATCTGCGCATTATCACTCAGCCGCCTCTAGCGGTTCCGGCGTTGGGGGGGGAGCAAAGGGTTTGGCTTTCAAAGTACGGAGTACTTACATCGGCAGTGGTCTGGCCGCCTGTCGGCGTGCGCGAGCGCCAAAAATCCGCCACCAGGCGAGGCGTTCGACCGGGTGGGGCGCTGGTGGCGGGCGATCGGCCCAGAACGCCTGCATCCGGTGGGCGGGCTTGTCATGGCAGTTGGAAGGAGCGAAGGCGTGCAATACGAGGGAGGATCCAGCATCCGAAAATCGGAATGCCAAAATAGAAAACGCGGAATTTGAAACGGGAGGGCACTCCAAAACGAAGAGCGGCCACGAGTGCTTGAGCCGCGCAATGCAAACAACGCAGGCCAGCGGCGGAATCTCGCTCCTCGCAAAATGGCCTCGATTGCATCCCCGCATCCGCGCCAAGACGCTGCCAGCGGCTGTCGCACATGTCAGAACACATTAATGCCGTCCATCTCTTGGCAAAAGCTTGCCCTGTGCGATACCAGTACACTCTTTGCCGCATTGTTCTGTGGAACGGCGTCCCCAATGACGGCATACTCTGCAAAGACTGTCCTCAGGAACGCGTCTTGGGGCTCCGCTCTTTTTCCGTGCGAGCATCAAGCATCTGGCGACCTTTGCGGGCCGTGTTGACTCACCGCCTCGACCCAAGGGACGGTCAAGAACCCGTGTGGCAGTCCCGGGCGCCTCGGCATTCCCGGCGCTCCCCAAGCAAATCCAAGAACGGATAGACATGCCATTGTATTCAGCGTACATGCCTGAAAATGCAGAGGGATGGGGAACCGGGAGACGAGGTAACGAGACCACATAATCTTGCCGCCGGCAGCCATGTATCGCTCTCGTCTCCTTGGCCACCAGTCTCTTGGAAATTCTGTGACGACATCAATGGGTATATATTGAGCAGGTTCATGGCATATCCGCTCCGGTCATCTCTCTAGTATCTTCGGTCTCTCATCTCTGCTACCACACTTCCCCCGTCTTTACGATGTCGCTGCGTGCATCTCGATGCAGCCGGGCAGCCAAACAGCTGCAAAAGAAGAAAAGAAAGACACTTGCCTCAAAGCACGCCCCGCGAACGCAGCAGATCCTCCAAAGCGTCGCAGCTAAAGGCGTCGTCGTCCTCGCCGGGAAGCAACTCAATCAGGCCGGTCAGATTCGCAATCAGATCGCCCTGGTTCCGGTAGGCCAGGATCGACGGGACGGCCGCATTGTCAAACTCAATGTCGTCGTAGTGCACCTTGACAAAGTGTGCCGTGGGATACGCGCTGACCAGCGGTATCAGTGCCGACTCGACGGCGGACGATACTTCGCACTGGGACAGTCAGCAATCAGCATCGGCATCTGCATCCCGCGTCCAAGCGGCAAGCACGCTTACCTCTGCGTCATAGACAAACACGACCACAACCGTCTCGCGGCCAACCTTCTCAATGGCGTCCAGATACCCCAGGGCATCCACCACGTCGAACCGGCCGTAGATCCGGACGCTCGGCGATGTGCGGCGCGTGCGGATGGCAGCGCCAGGCCGCGAGTCGCTCTCCAGCTCGCGCCGCCGCGACTCGCGCCACTGTGCCAGGAACGACTCTTCGTCGTCTTCCTGTGACCGCTCCCCATCCGAGTCGCTCTTTTCGTGAATGTTGTTGCCCAAGAGCCGCGCGTCTCCCCCAAAGATGCTGCGTCTGGCATTCCGCACTCGGCTCACCAGAGACGTGTTCCTAGCCGTCTCGTAGCTCCGGGCATCGGCAATCACGCCCTTGACGCCCGTGGCACGCCCCGAGTCGAACGACGCGGGCGGCAGCTGCACATGGAAGCCATTGCTGCCTGGGATGCGCATGGCGTCGTCGATCTTGCCGGCACGATATCGCTCTTCCTCGTCGAGATGGTCAGGATCGGTGGCGGCCGCAGTTGCTTCGCCTTGTTGCTCGGCACGGTCTTCCGGGTGGACGTGATTGTCCGCAGATCCGCTGTTCTTGTCCACGAAGCGTTGAAATTCCTCCTGGGCTTCGGTCTGTGACATGATGAAGAGAGGGGGGGGGGAGAAGCCGACGTGGCCGGGGGGGGTGTGCGATGCCGTCTATAAATACCGATGGCCGAGACGGTGGAGCAAGCACCACGAGGGAGGGTAGGAGGCGAATGCGTAAATGCTGCTCGACTGTCTCGTTACAGGGCCTGTGATGGAATGTGGCCACGGGGCGTACCAGGGAAAATGGCGTGTAAACCGGGGTTTAGGTTGCGGCGAAGCCGAGAAGCCCAGAGCTCGGGGCGCAGGATGCGTTCCAAAGACCCAAGAATGAGGAGAATATCTCCACCGCGATCCAATGACCCGGAGAAAGACGCGGAATGCCCACCGTGGCAGGGAGTTGAGAGGAAGGGCAGGACGAATGGCCGACACAGGACGATGCCTAAAACACGAAGAAACAAGGAGAGCCGCGCAGGATCAAGAAGCTTGGACTAGGATCAGAGCCAACTCGAGCGTCACCGCCTGACTTCTTGGCAGTTTTGGTGCGTTGCCTCTCTTTGGCGGGATCATCGATACTCAGCCCCTAGAAATGCGTCAGACTGTTTCAGGATGACCAGGGTCGGCGAGAGCGCGTTCGAGGGGCGATAATCCGGCGCAAAGCATGCACGGAAGCGGGCCGCACAGAAGGAGAAGGCTGTCGAAACCGGTTTCCCAGCCCAAAGCGCAAGTTCTGACCCCTCCGGCGATTGGGGAGTGGTGCGGAGTGGTGCGGAGTGGTGAGGTTCTGAACGAAAGGAGACGATAAAGGCAATGAGACCACAACCCCACCCGATGCGGTTTCTAATTCTTGTGCGAGGGTGGCCAACTCGTCAGAGAGAAAGAGGAGGAGTTTCTCGAAAATGGCAATTCTGCTTGGTGCTCACGAGCCAAGTTGGGAAATCACTACTCGTACAGCCCCACTTCTTACGGAGTAGATCTCGTGGCTGTCTCGACACATTGCGATAACATGTGTCCATGCGTCCGGATCTCGCCCGGGAAGGAGACCGAAGTAAACAGGAAAAAGAAAGAGGGAAATGGTAATTTGCATGAACATTCAGGACGCATGGGCACTACAGGAACCGCCTCTTGCAGGCATGGCCAGTTACTATTAGCACAACTAGCACAAAAGAAAGCACTCTGCAAAGCGAAGAAGCAAACGAGGCACTGGAAGAAGGAAATAATAATGTGTAGAAACAATACTACGTAAGCTGCGACACCAAGTTGATACGAGAGACTGGAACCCAAAGGGCTCGAAAGGTTGGAACCAGATTCCCGGTGCCCTTTTCTCCTCGACATGCTGCATATTCTGTCCATCAATCCGCATGACTCTTCTCCGAAATTGCTACAACTTTGTTAGTGATGCCGCGTCTTGATCCCTGACTCCTATATTCTGCACACGTAATTGCGTGGGAGTCCTTGTTCTACACGAGTGTTGACCCGTAGTCGTCATAGCCATGGTAACTACTCGTATGCCGTCTCATGAGAAGCTGCCGCCCCATCTGACGTTGCCAAACCCCAAACAAAACAAGGACAACTGTTCTTAAATTCAAATTTTATTCTGATCTTTTTTTTTTGGCTAATATTCAGCATATTCCCCAGTCTCCCCAAGACATCACCTTGCTCTCTGTTCTGAAAGCCAGAAAGCAAATACAGGAACGAGCGAAGAATAGGAGACAAAAGGACAAAAAATCATACAGTTGAACAGTCTCAGCCCCTCTCCCGCCCTCGCCACAGGCCACCACCAATGTCCGATATCCAAAGAAGATGGCAAGCATTGGCTTCGCCCACCCGGCGCATAGAGGCAGGCAAAATAGATTGAGTGCCCGAAAGAAGCTGAGAAACAAACATCCCACCACTGTCAAAGATCCAAAACTAACCAAATAGGGATCACACCAGCGCAACGTGATAACCCCAAGTTATAATCGACAGGCGTGAACAGAAATGAGAACAGGACTATCGTTGAATGGTGAATTGGGCGAGAAATAGAATAGGAAAAGGATATCGTTATATAAGCGAGGAAAACTAGCTGGTAAGACAGTCGGTAGATGTCCGGGGGGAAACTGAAAACATAGTGCAGAAGGAAAAAGCCAGACATGACGGGCGGATCCGACATAATACAAACCGTCTCGGCAGACAGAGCCAGACAAAAAGCGCGGTGGAGAAGTATCTCAAAAAGGAAAAAAGTGAAATTAGAAAGCAGAGGAACAGAAGGCTTTTTCGGGCAAAGATCCGAAAGAGACTGAAAGCTCTGCCGTCCACGCCTGGCTGCAGCTTGGCAATGGCTATGCCGCCTCATGTCGCCTGTGCGTATCAACAGCCGCCGGGTACGTTTTTGGGTTACTGAGATCTGCCAACGTTGACGATTGCCTCCCGTGTTTATTTTTTGTGGATTTGATTTGTTCGTTCTCGAGTTGCTCTGATCCGTTCGTATCGTGCGTGCGTCTGGTCTGAAGCAACCCCGGAGGATCTAACGTGGCATCGTCTCGTTATCATTGCGCGGTGCAACTTAGTACGCCCAGATCTTGAGCTGTTCGGGGGTTAGCAGGTCGTCGACAAGGAGGCGCTCAGAGCGAAGAAAGACTAACCGAAGAATCCCAGGAGCCTGTGCATAGACTGACGCCGTCGTTGCTCACACCCAGGCAGCTGACACGGTTCTCGTGACCGACAAGAGAGCCGACCTTTTCGCCTCGTGTCACATCCCAGACCTGTCACTGTCAGTTTCATGCGCGAGAAAGACCGGGTCCAGGTAAAATCGTGCATACCTTGCATTCAAAGTCGTCGTAGCCGGCAAACAGCAACCGGCCGGACACGGACGTGGCCACGGACGTGATGCCGCAGAGGATAGATTCGGACTGTTCTGGTCAGCTTGCGGTTTGCACACGCACGACGCCTCACCCAACTCACCCCATAGACGTTCAGCTCGCGGTCGGCGCGGATGTCAAAGAGCCGGCACGTTGCGTCGTCGGAACCAGTGACAAAGGAGTGGCCATCCGGGAAGAACTGGATCGCGTTGATATCGGACTCGTGGCCGGCAAACGTCTGGACGGCCTTGCCGGCGCGGATATCCCAGAGCTTGGCAAACGCATCACAGGCACCCGAAATGAACGTGTTCTGGTTGGTGGGATTGAGGCTGATGCTCATGACATCACCCAGGTGGTCGGCAAACTCGACAACGCGCGTGCCCGTCTCGATATCCCACTTCATGCACGTCATGTCGCCCGAGGACGTAAGGATGCTGCGGTCGTTGATAAAGCGACAGCACGACAGGTAGCCGGCGTGGCCAGACAGCTCGCGGGCGACGCGCGTCGGTCCGTCACGGTTCTGGTTGAGGTTGTAGATGGAGCAGATGTTGTCGAGACCACCACAGGCGACGTAGTTGCCGCTGGGAGCGTACGCGCAGGTCATGACCCACGAGGAACGCAGGGGGATGGCGTGGACCTTGTTTGTGGTGTACGCATCCCAGATGATGAGCTTGCCGTCCTGCGAGGCCGACACAAGATGCCTCCGGTCGGTGGACCAGTGCATGGCGTAGATCTTGGCCAGATGGCCCTTGAGCGTGCGCTTCGCCTTCATCATCTGGCTGCGAGAGATCGACTCGTGCGTCTGCTGGGCCACGGCGCGAACTGCACGTGTGTCAGCAGGGCATTAAAAAGTGACCAGAGGCCGATCCGCTCAGGGGGGAGGGGGGCAAGATCCAAGACTGACGCGTTGTGTCGGCGAGCTCGTCCTTCTTCCGCTTGATGCGGTCCTTTAGCGACTCGGCTTCACGGCGGGCCTGCTGGATCCGAGCCTGCATCGCCTCGGGCGACACATCGCTTTGCCGTTGGGAGTCCATGGCGGGCTGTGAAGATGCGTGTTCGATGGATATGCGCGGTAAAGGAACGTTGACACGGGCGAGACAGACGGCAAGCGAAGCGGGATCGACTGCCCAGTCAACAACAAAGAGTCGAGTGGGAGCCGGGGATGACCAATTGTCGACGAGGAGGGTAGGAGAGGAAAAACGGAGGAAGCTCGAATTTTAGTGATTTGGGAGGAGGAGAAACGGGGTCGACAAATGAGGAAATGGGAGGTTTGATTCGCTAGTTTCGGGTTCGGTAAAGGGCTGACGAACAAGGAGGGAGAGCTAGGGAGAGACTTTGGAAAAGACCTGTTGCGGTGCAGCGATCGGCAGAGAGAAGGACAAGAACGAGCGATGGCAAATCGCAATGTACGGGCCGACAGAGGGACGGGCGTATAGCAGGAGAGGACGAGGGCTGGCCAAACGGAGCGAAAAGGAGAGAGGGAAGGGAGGCGAGAGTGAAGAGAGCAAGACGGGGATGGCAAGCAGACCGAGGTGCTGATTTGCTGGGGTGGAGGCACAAGTACGGAGTAGTGGGTAGGGGGGGGGGAGGAATAGCTTGGACGGACGAGGGTTGGAGTAGCGTCCAGAGTGGTTCGAAAGTTGGCCCTTTTGCTGCTAAGATAGGGGAAAATTGGGTGCAGAAGTGGATGGAGGAAGGGTTTCGGAGTACGAGAGAGAGCGGACAGGAAATTTGGGACTCTGCTAGGCGCACATGGGGTGGGACGGCCAGAGGTTTGTCGCTGGGACAGCCCCTCAGCACGAGTACGAAAGCAATAGTGGTAGCCCTGGCGCAAAGGGAGGCGGGCAGGTCGCACAGTAAAGAGACCTAGGCGAACGCTTGTGGACCGCCGGCAGGACGCCAGTATTAGGAGAAGTGTTGGTCCGTGCTCCTTGCAGCCGCTGCTAAAAGCCGACTGGCCGTTTGGCAGCGGCCAGTTGGTGGCGGCACTCTGAGATCTGATGGCTTACTCGTATCTTACTGTAGAGTATTGCTCGCATGTACTCCGTAGTATGGAGTGCGAACATTGCGCTCGTAAGATGCATACGCCGGTGGCTTTTTCATACGAGAATGCTGGGGGGAAAAGGAGCCGAACGGACAAGAGGGCACGCGCGCACGTCCAGATTCGGATCTCGAATAATAGGACTCGTAATGCGATGGAACGCCAGGCGACGAGTGAAAAAGAATGAGCAGACTACGGTACAGTATGCGTTAAATTGGGCGTTGGAGAATATCGTGGTTTTGGGGGGACGCCGATGCTACTGTGAGTTCGAAGCGATGGGCAGCTCGGGCTACGAACCCCCCCGGCCCCCAATACTGGCCAGTACGAGTACGTGTTTGTACACGGAGTCGGCGGATAATAGTCAGACGGCTCGAAGCTGCCAGCCTTATTCTTTAAGCTGGCGCACAGCCGACCCGAAGCGTTCGTGCACTAGCCCAACAGGGGATGCTGCGAGTGCTCATATTCGTAGTCTCTGCAGTGGTTGCTGCACAGGAACAGTAAAGTGCGAGGACTCGTAATAATAAATGGGCACCGCAAGTGGGATTTTGCCCACCGGCCGGATGTCGTCCTGGAAGGGCATGCATTCAGGGGCGGAAGCCGACCCGATGCGACGGTGGGTCTGTGCGTTCGTTTTTTCGGGTTTACTTCCTTTTTTCTCTCTCATCGTCTCCTTTGCCCCTATTCAACAACTGCCGACTTGTCGTGTCCCCAAACCGAGAGGATTTCAAGCCCCGCCACTTTTTTCTTTCTTGCAGCTCACAGCTCTCGCCTGCCCGCCATGCAAGAACACTCGCATTTCCTCACAGCCACGCGCACTGCAAGAGGCAAACACACGGTTAACACATCGCATTATGTCACACTGTGTCGTACCGGAGTACGTACGGAGTATGGCTCTGCATGTTCTCCTGCATTGAATTACGGAGCACAGCTTCCTAGCGTCCCCGAGAGCTGTCTTTGTACCCATAAAACCCACCCACAGATCCACTGCAGGCATTTATCATTCGCATAGTGCCTTTTAGGCAAATTGGATTCTCTTTGACACTTTGTTTTCTTTCCAGCATCGCGCGGGGGGTCGAATCCTGTGCCGCACTCCTTTTTTGATCTCTTCTCATGAACTGCAGTCCTTCTGTCGCAAGGGCCGCGTTACCGCACCTTTCGGGTTCCTCTCGATTCTATCCAGAACCGTCCATACTTGCGTACAGTTACCTACGGATAGGCCCGCCGATGGACAAACAGATCGACATGATCCGCCCAGGGCCCATGTCTGGCTGGCCTAGCTGTGCGCTTTAGCCCAGGAGCGGAACCAGTCGAGAGACTCGGGATTGGCCACGCTGGCGTTCGTCTTGACGTCCTTTCCGGACAGGATCTGCTTGACCGCAACCTCGATCCTGAATTGCGCGTTAGATGGAGACACGGAGCCGAGGGGAGGGGTGCCATGACCCACTTCTTGCCGTTGGTCGTCCGCGGAATCCCGCCGTCACATGCCTCGACAATGCCGGGGACATGGCGTGGGCTCAGCTCTCGCCGGATCACCGCCTTGATGCGGCTGCGCATGGCGTCGTCAAAAGGCGGTGCGGCGGGCACCATGACTACAAACAGACAGACGGTCTCGTCGGCGTCCTGGGGTCGCCGGCGGCCGACGCAGAGCGCGTCCTCCACCTCGGTGGGTAGGAAGCGGGTCAGGATGTTGTAGATCTCGGCGCTGCCAAAGCGCACGCCGGACGGCTTCAAGACGCCGTCGGAGCGGCCTAGCATGACCAGCGACTGGTCGTCCAGACGGACAAAATCGCCGTGGTGCCACCAGCCCGGGAACCGCTCAAAATAGGCGGCGCGGTACTTTTCGTCGCCGTCGTAGAACGTGAGCGGCTGGCTGGGGAACGGCTGCGTGCAGACGAGGTCGCCCTCTTCGCCCGCTGGCACTAGCTGCGGTGCCTCGGCCGGCGACGCCGAGTCGGCCACTGCCACGGCCATGCCCAGGCCGGCGCACTGCACGGCGCCGGCGACGACGGGCTCCAGCGGACACGGGGCTCCGAACAGCGCAATGATGTCGGTGCCGCCCGTAATGGAAGCGAGGTTCACGCGCTTCGGAAACGTCTCGTACACGTACGCAAACGTCGACGGGGGCAGCGGCGAGGCGGTCGAGTAAATGGCCTCGAGCGCCGACAGGTCAATGTCGGCCGGGATACGCACCTGGTTCGCCTCGAGCGCAACGAGGTAGGCGGCCGACGTGCCAAAGTGTGTCACGCGCAGCTTGGCCAGCAGCCGGGGCAGCGAGAGATGGCCGTGCGGGCGGAAGGGTGAGCCGGTGTACAGGACCAGCGAGGCGCCGCTGGCCAGGCCGGACACGCTCCAGTGCCACATCATCCAGGACGTGGTGGTGTAGTAGAGCATGCGGGACTTGGGGCCGAGGGAGCAGTGCAGGACGTGCTCCTTCTTGTGCTGGATCAGCGTGCCCAGGGCCGTGTGGACAATGGTCTTGGGCAGGCCGGTCGTCCCGCTGGAGTAGAGAATATAGAGCGGGTGGGAGGGCGGCAGCTGCTCAAAAATCAGAGGCGCGTCGGACGCCGCCAGGAACGCGTCGTACGGCTCGACCAGGGCCACTTTGGATCGGAGGGCGTCCAGGCTGAGGCCGCCGTCCTGGGCCGTCGGGTCGTGGGCCGAGACCACGACCACGGCCTTGAGACTGTCGCTGAGGGCCTCTGCAATCTGCTGCGTCTTGTCCATGCTGGACCAGACCTTGCCGTTGTAGATGGTGGCGCTGTCGGCGAAGAGCACCTTGGGCTTCACACGCAGCAGCCGGTCGAGCACGGCGCTGACGCCGTTGTCGGGGCTGATGGACGTCCACACGCCCCCGACGGAGGCCACCGCCAACATGGCCACGATGGCCTCGGCGTGGTTGCCGACAAAGCCGGCCACAACATCGCCGGGCCGGAGGTCGACGGCCGGACGGCGCAGACCGGCGGCACAGCGTCGGACGGCGTCCCGGAGCTGGGCCCAGGACACAGTCTCGATCGGTATCGTCGCGGCGGCACTGCCATTGTCCACAGAGTCATCCCAAGCCTCGGTGACGGTAAGAAGAGCTGGGGCAGCTGGATCGACTTCTACGCCCGCGGGGTAGAGCAGATTCTCTGCAAAGTTGAGGCGGGCACCGCCAAAGAAGTCTGGCCGCGGAAACAGAGCTGTGGTGGGGAGGACGCAATCGTAAGTCTTAGCCGCCGTGACCCCCACAAAGAGCCACACATCCTCCCAGAAGATGGCCACATTCTCCACCGACCAGCGATACAAGCCGTCATAGTCGGTGAGTCTGAGATCGTGCTTGGCATTCGTGGCCTCCAGGAAGCGGAACATGGGCGTGTCGCGCGGGCTGGGGTGGCGCCACAGCGGCTTCGGAATCGGGGCCATGGCCGCTTCAGAGTCGGGCTAAACAGGAAGGCCAGCGACGGGATAAAGAGCGGTGACGGATTGTAAATAGAATAGATACAAATCGTACGAAGGGGTGAGGGGGGGGGGGGTAATGGGTCGGGGGGCGGGCAGGAACGAACGAGGCACAATCAAGGGCACCCGAAACAGCTGGCGGTCGGGCCAAACTGCAGACTGCCCGCAGTTGGGGCCATTCCGGCTACGAGTCTCGGCTTTCCCCAGATTTCCCTTTCGGGGCGACGAAGACGGCGTCTCAGCACCGGGGTCAGGTGATACTTCGGCGTTAGTTCTTTGGGGAAAGAGCAGAGTCCCATCCCCCACAGCCCTGCCATTCTTGTGGCAGTTTCTACGGAGAACTGTCCGGAGTACAGTAGTTTCTCGCATATCGTACATACAGCCCATCGCTGGCCGCTAAACGTCATCTGCATCACCCACTGCAACGGAGCTCGGCGGCGGGTAAGCGTCCGCGGTAATCTCGATTGCTAGTAAATAATACATATCTTACGAGTTCGATGCTCGTTGGCCGGCCGGCCTGAGCGGGGACGGCCATTGTGCCAGCCTGGTCGGGCGGATAGCAAAACAGGCCTAATCGGGACGCCCGCAGAAACACATGGAAAGGCATGATCCGGTCATCTGCACCCACGTCGCCCCGGGCGCCGTCCTTGCGCCATCCGAACAATCCGGCCGTGTAGGGTGGTACCACCCATATGGCCATTGACCGATGACCTGTCCCTCAGCCTTGGAGGGGGGAGGGGCCCATTGCTGCATGTAGCCTACCGCATGCAGCCTGCAAGTGTGCAAGCGTGTTCAATGCACGTTCGTATTCTTGTTGCGATTGCGATACGAGTACGACTACGAAAACATGCACTTACAGACCCCCGAGCGCAAAAAAAAGCACACGACAGCGCATGCGCGGGGCCTTCCCCCCAAAAAAGGACCCCTCTCTCAATCGCCGCCCGGGCAAAGGCGGGATCGCGCTGGCGGGCCACCCATTGGCGACCCCTGTCCAATTTCCGGAAATCCCGGCTTCTCGCGAACCAGAATCTCTAGCTGCGCAGTGGGCCAAGACAATTGTAGCGGTGGACTGCGAAATTGGGCGGGATTCGGATCGACGAGGACAAGAGCGCAGCGCATTGCCGCTAGATTAGCGCGCGTGTCTGTTCGGCTTTGTCATCGCATGCAGTGCCGTTGCGGTGGCTCGAGGCCGGTTTTTCTCAACGCGCCATTGGCCCTCTCCGCGTGTCGTCCTCGTTTTTCTCCCTTGCCCAAACTGCGGTCACCTTATTCCTGATCTTTCTTTTTCTACACCCTCCGGGCCGCCCTCCTCCTGCTGCTTTTCCCATCTTTAATACAAACGGGTGGCCCGCCCTACGTCGTAGTCCAGGCTGTCTTTTTTTCTTTCCTCCACAACCTCCACAACGTCGAGCGCCCCTTGCCTCATCTTCCAGAGAGTCTCATTTCGCCAACACCATACCCCGGTCCTAGACCCGCGACGCTGATTCGTCCAGCCAGTCGGTACGTTCATCAACGGTCTTACTTTTTTTTCTGTCCTCCTCGTTTTTGGCCCTGGACGCGCCGCGCTCCAGCAGGCAGCCACCGTTGTCAGACTTGGCGCGTCCTGTCCGTCTAGGCTTGCACAGCACGCGACAGGAGCATTGCACGCCAATGCGCCCCCGTTGCGCCTTCCTTCCCCATTGTTCTTACACCTCCCACGCTCCTGCCCCAGCCCCATCGGCACAATTAATCACAGATGCCGGCACTGCCTGGCGCTATGACCAACAGCGTAAAAGGAGGAAACCTGGCAAGGCCTCTTCCCCCTTTATTTTGGCGTCTGCGGGACCTCTGAGACCGTCCTCTTCATTTAACCACCGTCAAAGCCCTTTTATTCCTCCCGGCGGCGGCCCCGTCCTCTGCAAGTGTGGTCGAAGCGCTATCCCTATTTCCCACCTCCCCTCTGTCCACATGAACCCTCTCCTCGCTTTCAATTCTTTTTCCTACAGCCCAGTTCGCCACCCCTCGTCCATTGGATCATAGAGACTGGCGTTCTGACGCAAACTCTGCAGCGTTCTTCGACTGCTTGTCCTTCGTCAGATATGCCGCGCAAGCTCGCCAACCCGTTCTCGAGTTACTCCAGCATGCCGTCGTTGGAAAAGTCGACTGAGCGAAGACCCTCTCAATCCAAAAGCTCTAATCGCCTCGCTCAGCTTTTCTCCTCCAAATCGGCGCGTGATCAGCCGTCCGCCCAGAAGTCGCTTCTTGCGATGCAGCAGCAGTCGCCCGCGGCGGGCGGCCCCTCGCCACAGATCACCGCCTCTACCCTCTCGCTGCCCTCCATCTCCCTCTCTACCGCCGTCGCTGGCGAGGCCGTCTCGACCGAGCCGCCCACAACCCTCTTTGAGCCTCCCTCGGACTACGAGAACGAGCAGCGCCGCCGCGCTGAGTCCCAATTCGGCCCCCTGCTGAGCCAGAAGCACCGCTACGTCAGCGCCCACCATGGCGGCTCACTCGACACTCCCGTCGCCGACGAGCCTGCCTATTATTACCTATTGGTTACCTATTTCAGCTACCTCATGCTTATCATCTTTGGCCACACCCGCGACTTTCTCGGCCGCCGTTTCAAGTCCAAGGGCTTGAGTGCCGCGACCCGCGCGAAGCCTGGCTATGCCCCGTTGAATGACGACTTTGACAACTTTTACGTCCGCCGTCTCAAGACCCGTCTCGATGACTGCTTTGCCCGCCCCACCACGGGCGTTCCTGGCCGCTATATCACCCTGATCGATCGCAAGTCCAACGACTTCAACCGCAACTACCAATACACGGGCACCTACACGGAGACGCTCAACATGAGCTCCTACAACTACCTGGGCTTTGCCCAGTCCGACGGGCCCTGTGCTGATGCGGCCGAGGAGTCTGTGCGCAAGTATGGCATTTCGGTCTGCAGTCCTCGCACGGACAGCGGCACTCTCGATCTGTCCGTGGAGGTGGAGCGGGAAATTGCTGATTTCGTTGGCAAGCCGGCGGCTATGGTGTTCTCGATGGGCTTTGTCACCAACTCGAGCTCCTTCAGCGCGCTGGTCTCCAAGGGCTGCCTCATTCTCTCTGACGAGCTCAACCATGCGTCGATCCGTATCGGTGCGCGCATTTCTGGTGCCGTCATCCGCTCGTTTAGACACAACAACATGGCCGACCTGGAACGCCATCTGCGCGATGCTATTGCGCAGGGCCAGCCGCGAACCCACCGCCCATGGAAGAAGATCCTGGTTGCGGTGGAGGGCCTGTACTCGATGGAGGGTACTCTGTGTGATCTTCCCCGCATTGTCGAGCTGCGGCGCAAGTACAAGTTCTTCCTCTTCGTGGACGAGGCCCACAGCATCGGCGCGCTTGGCCCCAACGGCCGTGGTGTCTGTGACTACTTTGGTGTTGACCCTGCCGAGGTGGACATTCTCATGGGCACGTTGACCAAGTCGTTTGGAGCGAACGGTGGCTACGTCAGCGGCGAGAAGCACATTATCGACAAGCTCAAGGCAACAAACGCCGCTACCGCCTACGGTGAATCCCCGGCGCCGGCTGTGCTGATGCAGATTCTGTCGTCGCTGCGCATCATCACTGGAGACCTTGCGCCGGGCCAGGGCGCAGAGCGCTTGCAGCGGATTGCCTTCAACTCGCGTTACCTCCGTCTCGGTCTCAAGCGTCTCGGCTTCATCGTGTACGGCCATGACGACTCGCCCATCGTCCCCGTGGTGCTGTACAGCCCGGGGAAGATGTCGGCCTTTAGCCACGAAATGCTCAAGCGGAAGATTTCCGTGGTCATTGTCGGCTACCCTGCGACGCCCCTGATCAGCTCCCGTGTTCGGTTCTGTGTGTCGTCCTCGCACAACAAGGAGGACATGGACCGGTTGTTGATGGCGTGCGACGAGGTCGGCGATATTCTGCAGCTCAAGTTCTCGACAGGAGTCGCAGGCGGTCTAGACCCGCTGCCGTCTGGAGTGACGGCAGACATGGAGCGCGAGTACCTCAAGGAGCACGGCCGCCAAGGCATTGCCCACCCGCCGAGGTGGAAGATCGAGGACGTCATCGCTGTTGGCGAAGAAGATGTCCAGAAGCGACTGCGGTAGGCCCCTTGTTCGCAGGAGCATGACGACAGGCAACGCATACAACAGCGGCAGCTGCACATAGAAGAGCGGCTGCAGAAGTTAGTCAGGTTTATAACAAGGAGTTGACAGTAAACGGCGCGTGTTGTGGGGGTTCGGCGAGCAACCCGCTAATTTGGGCGTTTTGGGGGGAAGGGGCCTTTTTTCCTTTGCATGTCTTGTCTTTCTGAGGTTTCTTTTTCCTACTCTCGCCATTCTTCTCGCTTCCTCTCGCGCCACCACTTGCATGTTTGGACATCGGGGGTTCTTCTGGCAGAGACTGTGGCAGGCGGGAACTGATCATATTATACCGAGTATTTATTTGAGGAAGCTGTTCGTCGTGGACTGGCGTCCAGGGGCGCACGAGTAATAGCATACACTTTATATCAAGATTCCAACTTTCAAACGAGGCCCCGGTGTACTTGGCTTGCAGAGCCGTTTTTGTCGATTAGTAATGTGTTGGCCGTGGCCGTTGAAAACGGCGATGGGGTGGCACGTGCGTTGGCGACTTTTACGGCGCGTCATTCGGGGCGAAGACATATTGCCAAATCTGTGCGGGTGGCAAGGCGACCACAAGAGTGTTGGGCGCTTTGGAGTTTGATTTTTTTGTAGGATACCTACTTGGTTTTCGTCAAACGCGCCCGAACTTATATCACAAAGGTCGTTGGCAGTGCTCCAGCATCTCGCGATGACGGGCTCTGGCTTTACGAGACACGCCAAGAGAGGCCCGAGGCAACAGACCATTGAGGCCATGATAGGTACGAGGAGGCATCTGCGCCTACGGTTGAAAATTTGGGACTCTTCTGACGGCCCAGGGAATGCAAAGCCATCGTCGGGCGTCCGGCAAGGGCCAAGTGCCCAGGCGGCGGCAGCCCATATCGACAGTGATGCCAGCGACGATGACGACCTGCCCATCCGCGCCCATGGGCGAAGGGCCGTGAAGACCAGTCATCTGCCCGGAGTGTCGTCGCCATACTGCCTGTCGGCGTCGGCATCGTCTCCCAGGATGGCTGCTGCCAGAACTAGAATTGTCCTTGACTCTGACGATGAGCAGGCGGCTGAGACACCAGGCACGAGACTAACCTCTATGCCACCTAGTGATGGCGCAGGGGCGATTGTCATCTACCTTGATGATGATGACGAGGACGAGGACAGTGAC
The DNA here is from genome assembly GCA_004028395.1 of Leptographium galeiforme. Lineage (NCBI taxonomy): Eukaryota > Fungi > Ascomycota > Sordariomycetes > Ophiostomatales > Ophiostomataceae > Leptographium > Leptographium galeiforme. The sequence goes on from RQWE01000027.1 coordinate 28,822, forward strand.
CAGGACATCCGGCCGGCCAAGAGAAGGCGTCGGAGCTGGAAGCCAAGCAGCCCCAGCGAAAACGGCGTGGAGGCGAAAAACGGCGGACAAGAGACGGACAGTGATGTTGTCGAGACAGCCGTGGCCACTCCATCTCGGGCCAAGACGTCCAGCCCCACAAGCCGGGCGGGATCACGATCGGTGCGGAAGAGTGCACGATCCGTGAGACAGCGCCACATTGAACTCTTGCGACGACGGAGGCTGGGCGAAAAGGTGACAGAAAGCGACCTAGCATCGACGTCGGAGGACGAAGACGGTCAGGTGGCCTTGTACGACACAGATCCGGAGCACGCGGCTCTGTCCGAGTTTGAGGACGAAGAGGAGACCGAAGAGAAGCAGGATGTCGTAAAGGGAAAGCTGAAGAAGAAGAGGAAGGAAAAGAAGAAGGAAAAGAAGAAGCACAAGAGGATAAAGGGCGAGCATGCAGAAGAGCGGCTGGCCCTTGACGTGGACAGCGATGACATCTACGAGGAGGACGACAGCGGGCTGCCGCGGGACGACGACATGGACGGGTTCATTGACGACAGCTACGTGGGCTTGATTGGCGAGCCAGACGAGGAGATGCTGCGGCGGGAGATGCCGCTGCAGTTCTCGTCGGAGTCGCGGAAGCCGCTCAAGAGCCACTTCCGGGACGCGGTCGAGGGGCTGGTGCGGCGGCGGATGGACCCGGGCGACACGGAGCGGGACGTGGAGCTGTACAAACTGGCGTGGGACCGGCTGGACCGGGAGCTGGGCGGGCTGGCGCAGTCGCAGTTCATGTCGTCGAGCTGGACGGCGGCGTTCCGGGGGGCGTTGCAGGCACGACCGTACATGGACAGTTTCGACCTGCGGCCGTTGGGCCGCGGCAACGACCCGGAGACGGACATTTGCCACGCGTGTGGCCGCAGCAACCATCCGGCGTCGTATCGGGTGATGTTTAGCGGGCCGGTGTACGATTTGAAGACGCTGGAGGACATTGAGGAGGCGGCGGAGGAGGAAGAGGAAGAGGGAGGGTCGGTGGACATGCACGGCAACGCGGTGGCGCCCGTGTCGCAGCGGTGGTACGTCGGGGCGGTGTGCCACAGCAACGCGGAGACGGCCCACGTGCTGCTGCACTGGCGGCGGGCGCTCAAGGACTGGGTCGAGGACAAGCTGACGGCGGACGGGCTGCTGGCGGCGGAGCGACTGGAGGAACGAGACCGGATGAAGCCGCGGAAGCGGCGGGCGCTGGTGGAAGAGGTGGTGGACGAGTGGGAGACGACCGGCACCATCGACTCGCTGTACGGGGAGTTTGAGCAGATCCTGGAGGGAGCGCGGGCCAAGACGGGCAAGACGACGAGGTTTGGGCGGTAGCGAGGGCCGGCTCTGACGATCGCGCTCCGCTCCGGGGGCCTGGAGATGGAATCACTGCGGGTCCGAGCGCGTTGGAATACGGAGTAGTTTTTCTGGGCTACCCGAGTACGAGGATACAGAGTGTATGAATACGTCACGATCCAGGTCTGTCCGGAGTGCTGAAACTGAAAAGCTGGAGCAACCGCGTTTCAAGCCTCGGGCGGGTGCGTCCGCCCCTCGTATCTCGTGATTTCGCCTTGATTGTGTGTCGGCTTGCGGTGGGGGGTGGGGGATGCGGGTCAAGACAACAGGTACGAGAAAAAACAACCCGCGTCTGGGAGGGAAAAAAAAGGACGAGGCTTTTTGTCTTGATACTCGTTACAGCTGCTGCAGAGGCAGGCGGCAACCTCTTGAAATGGGCCCCACTACAAGTATTCGTGCCTGCCCCACCATCGATCGCCCCCCCCCCCGTGCGACTAGACAAGAGGTCGGCGGGTGCGTGGAAAGCCGGCCGCGGCGAGCAGAGCGCTTCGCTCCCGAGGGTTGGGCAACTGTTTTCGGAGTGTTGGTGCGTGGTCTCATATTTTTTTTTTTTTCAGTCTCTGTTGCTTGTCTTGCTTGTCTGTGCGATGTGACGCTGCGCCTCCCGAGATGGAGACGAAATCGAGACGAAATCACAAAGGCCAAGAGACGAAAGCCCGATCTGGCCGTTTGGCCGGTTTCTTCAAAGGCCTGGCTGGCTGGCCGTCTGGGCGGCCCGCCGGTGCTGGCGCTCACAAAATACGAGTACTGGTCGGACGAGGCTGCAGCATCGGCGCTTCCACAGTGCGTTCCCGGTCAGGTCTGCCCACCATCGTCGTAATGCGCAAATGGTGGGGAGTCCAGCGAACCGTCTCGCTCGCGCCGTCGCCCCCCCCCCCCCCCCCCCCCCCCCCTGCGACGTCTGCCGTCTCTCCTATGGGGAGAAGGGCCCCCCAGGGGTGTCCCCAGGGGAAACAATTTTTATATTTGCACACATCCCCGGCTGCTGCATCGAGCGTCCCCGTTCCCGCAAGACCTGGACTGCGGAGCTCTTTTTTCTCCCTACGAGTTTTGAGTTTTGAGTTGTACATTTTTTTATTTTTTTTTATTTTTCTTTTGCTGGTCCAGCCGTCTCTCGCGCGCCTTCCTTCCTAATACCACCCGGGCCCTTGCTGGGCGCTAGCCGCTACCTACACTTCCAAATATACCACCCCCCTGGTTAGTTCCTGCCGCTTCTGCCAACCAAACCTGGGCTGCCCCCAAAGGCCTGTTCCTCCCTCTCCTCCAACGCATCCATTTCCTGTCCATTCGGCCTCAGTCCACGATCAATATCTTCCGCCCCTACATCAACGTCTGCCTTTCGTCCTTCGCTTGCCTCTTCGACCAAGCCCGTTCTCGTCGTCCTCCCCCTTCTCTTGCTGCCCCCTTTACACCCACCACCGGTATCCGGTAGTGCTATCGTCCCTTTTCGCCCCCCCCCCCCCCCCCCTCTCTCAACTGTCCTTAGGCTGCCGTGTGCGCTTAGCCTCTGGCCTCTCAACTCGCTCGGCTCTGGGCCCTCCTCAATCTTGACCGTTTCTAGACCGCCCTCTCCTGCCGTGTCCCCTCATTCAAACCGCCCGACTTAGCATGCGAGCGACCTGCGGCTACAGGATCCCGTCGAAGCTCCGATGATTGCCTTCCGCTATCACCTCTTTCCATAAAGAGTGACCGATTCGACCTGGCCAGTTTCCGAAAGGCGAGCGACTGATCCGAGGGAAAATTACCGAGAAAAAGAAAAGAGGGACGCCCACGTCCCGACAGACGTTTGGTCCGGCTCAGCATTGTCCACGCTCGACGGCACCGTATCCTAGAGCGTCCGACGGGCCCTCCCCGCCGTCATCATGAGCTTCCAACAGGGCACGGCGTATGCCGAGTCGGATGCCGACGACGAATACGAGCGCGATATTCACGACAGCTCCCCCATAGAGACGCTGGAGTCGGAAATCTCGCCCACCGAATCCGACTCTCTCTCCGCCGAGCACACGCCGACCACGTATGGCTATCGCAGCAGCGCCGACCGGCTGCCCGAGACCATCATCACCGAGTGGACGGCCGAGGAATGTGCAGACTTTATTGCCACCATCGGCCTGCAGCAGTATGCCGACGGATTTTTAGGTACGGCAACCGGCAGCGCGGCCCGCGACGGCGTGGACTGACTTGCGCAGAAAATGAAATCGTCGGCGAGGCCCTCGTGGCCCTGCAGCACGACGACCTCCGCCAGATGGGCATCGCCAGTGTCGGCCACCGGCTGACCATTCTCAAGAGCGTCTACGAGGTCAAGAAGGCCCAGGACGTCTCCATTGAGAGCGACCACTACGTCCCCCTGAGTACGCCTGGCGCTGTGCGATCCCCTATTCCCTTGTCCCTTGCTAATGTGGCCGTCTGGACAGCTGCGGAGAACGAGGCACAGTCGAGCATGGCGACGCTCAAGGACATTAAAAATCTGGTCGAGCAGCTCCGCCTGCGAGACGAGCGCATGGCCCTGGTGGAACAAGATCTCCGCCGGCTGACCGACGACTTCCGCCGGCTGCGCGAAGACGTCCTGCCCGCGCTGCGTCTCGTCAAGGACGCGCAACAGCCGCTGCCACACGTCAGCAACGACCAGCCGTACAGCTTCGAGGCCACGATATCCCCCCCGCCGGCACCATCACTGCAGCCGACGGTGCAGTCGATCAACATCAAGCGCCAATACTCGACGCGGAAGCCCGTGCCGGTGGCAACGCCCAAGACGACGTCGCCCACCCACCTGCAGACGAGCCATGACCGGACCATTGTCGAGCAGACGCTCGACCCGGCCAGCGCCGCCGAACGGGCCGTCCTGTCTTCTCAACATCTGGCGGCGGCGAACGGAGTGGTCGCCCCCCCCCTATCGGCCACCTCCGTGTCGTATCCGTCTCCCAACATGCCGTCGCCCACGTCACCGCCCATGTCGTCGAGCGGGGCCACACTGGGCTCCCGTTCGTACCGCGCCGACCAGCCGACGCCCTCGGGCCGGGCCACGTTTTCCGAGAGCGAGCACAACTTTGCTGGATCCTCCCGCGAGCGACACGGCGGTGTGCGGCGGAACCCGACGCCCGCACCCGACACGCCCGGAAGCAACTCGTCGGTCGAGATCTTCAAGTCATTCCGGGTCAGCATGGACGATCCCTGCTACAAGGTGCTCCCGGCGGCTCTCCGTCGCTACCAGATCACGGCTCCGTGGGACCAGTACGCACTCTATATTGTGTACGGTGACCAGGAGCGGTGCTTGGCGCTGAACGAGAAACCTCTGATCCTGTTTAAGCAGCTGGACAAGGAGGGCAAGAAGCCCATGTTCATGCTGAGGAAGACGGCCAATGCACAGGTCGACCTCCCGACGGACATTCCGGGAAGCGCTGGTCTCAACGCGGCGGCCCGCGGAGCGTCAACCGGCTACGACCCACCGGGCGGCATCATCTGAGAGGCGCTGGATCGGGATGGGTACAGAAGTCTGGTGGGTGGATAAAACGGGGCTGAAAATGGGGCGGGAGGCCGGCCGAGGGAGGGCTCGCCCGGATTCCGCAAATGGGCTGTCTTTTCAAGCATCCGAATGGATGTGGGAGCGAGTGGCATGAAGGAGCAAGCGAGCGAGCGTCGAATGCGGCTAGCCAGGAGAGCGCAGCCATCAGCAGCCACCGGCGGAGCCGCTGGAGCGGCCTCGATGCGGCCGCGTCAAGCCGAGGACAGGGCCGGGAGAGGGAGGGGTTGGTTGGTTGGTTGGTTGCTGGGCGCTTCCGCTGGATATGGGCTCCTGGCCGGGGGCCTATTTTGGTGGACCTTGGTTTGAAATGATTTTGGTGCTTTACTGTTTTGCTGTCCATTCCCCCTTGTCGCTGAACGTCATGTCGTGTCATGTCGTCATGTCTGGTGTGCATTCATCTGTTGCCGATCTACGAGTACTTTGCTACCAGCCATATACATCTTTGCATGGACGTTGTACGGCCATGGCGCAACTGTGAATGATTTGTTTTGATTGCCTTGGCCCGATGGGTATATGTAGTGTATAGTAAGAGGAACATGTGAAGAACGAAACAAGCAGAGTCCCAGCCAACGCCCGCAACGTCCGCAAACGCCATGCCATGCCAGCCGTCTAAAAGTGCACGCTCCGCTTTTTATGTATCCGGCTTTGCACCGACTCTGGCTGCACCGACAGCCGACTGCGGTTCGAGAGGTTGGTAAAGAAGCCGCCCACGCCATTGTTGCCGGGACGGCCGTTGGAGGACGGGCCATCAGGCCGGGGGCCGACGCTGGCAGGTCTCGGCGGCAGATGGGGAGTAGCAAGGCGAGGCGGCAGCGGCGCGGCGGCGGCGGCGGCGGCGGCGGTGGTGGTGGTGGTGGTGGTGGTGGTGGTGGTGGTTGTGCGGTCGGACGGCAGATCCTGGCCTTGGACGCCGTAGAGTTTGCGCAGGCGTTCGGTTTCCTTGGCGACTTGGGCGTCGCGCAGTCGCTGCTGTTTCTCCTCGGCGTCGAGCATTTTGCGGATGCGGTTCTCCTCGTCCTGGAGGCGGCGGGAGCGTTCGCGCTCCTCCTTTTCCAGCATGGCCTGGAGGCGTTTGGTCTCGGCGTCGATGGCGGCGGCCGAGGGCGTGGCGTTGGCCGAGGGGCGGCGGTTGCGCAGGGCGTTGGCGGCGGTGGCGGTGGCGGTGGCGGAGGCCGTCGAGTCCGGCAGGGGGGGCGACGAGGCGGCGGTCCGGGAGTCGTTGCGGCGACCGACAGCAGGAGGTGTTGAGGCAGAAGCCGCAGAAGCCGCAGAAGCCGCAGCGGCAGCGGCAGCCCCCTCGGCGGCGGCGCCCTCGAGGTTAAAGGGGTCGGGGCGGGGCACGAGGTAGAGGTCGCGGATGACCTCGGCGCCGAGCAGGAGCAGCAGCTCGAGGCCCTTGCGGTCCTGGACGTCGACGCGGTGCATGTTGGGCTCGTAGAGGGTGAGGGCGGGGTCGCGGCCGTGCTTGAAGAGGGCGACGGTGATGTCGGGCTCACGGCTGCCGCCGCGGTGGTGCGACGACGGCGTGCCGACGAGGTAGCAGGTCATGTCCTTGTTGCCGAGGCGGCCGTCGCGCTTCCAGCGAAAGGCGCTGCGGGGGAGGAGGGCGTCGGCGGGGGAGGAAGAGGCGGCCGCGGGGCCATTGGCGAGACCGTCACCACCGCCACCACCGCCACCACCACCAGCAGGCTCGCGGTCGAGGCGACTGGCACTGGGCAGGCGGAAACTCTGGGTGGGCACCTCAAACTCCCACGACTCCATCGTCTTCCAGCGGCCGGGCGTCCAGCGGAACGTGACGGCCTGGTCGGGATTGTAGAGCTGGACGACAAAGGCGTCGGGCACCTTGGGGACGGGGGCGACGTCGATATTATTCGGGTCAGACGCAGACGACGACGTAGCCGGGCCGCCATCGTGGCCGCTGCCGCGACGGCTGCGCAGCTCGCGCAGCTCGGCGGCCGACAGGGTGGGCTGCTGCCACTGGGGCCGGACGACGACCTCGCCGTAGACGACGTCGCTGCAGCGGAAGGGGTCGGTCAGGGCGGCGGCATAGCGGCCGCGACAGGCGGGCTTGGAGACGGGGTCGGCGAGGCGGAGGACATATTCGGGCGTGGGGTCGGAGCCGCTGCGGGTAAAGTAGACGACGGCGCTGTTGGGGGTGTCGGGCATGGGCCGGAAGAGAAAGGTGGGCAAGTTTTCGTCGAGCATGGTGGGAGAGTTGGTGAGTGGAGGCGAGGTGGTGGGCAATGGACAAGACGGACAAGACAGGTCGAGAGGAGTCGACAAGACGCCTGTGGTGGGGATACCACGTCTACTTGTATCTATGGTAGGCACGAGCGGGCGGGGGGGAGCGTACGAGTAAAAATAGAAAGAGCGAGCGGGCCGCCCAGGCACCGAGATTCAGAAGCCTGACGCAAAACGGGCCTTGGCCGCGAATGATTGGACGACGGGGCAAGGCAGAAACCGCCGATGGGCGGAGGAGGCAAGAAGGGCAAGAAGAGCGGTATAGGAGCGAGAGGTGCGAGGTGCGAGGTGCGAGCTGCGAGCTGCGAGCCACGAGACAAACGAAAGCTGGGTTGTGCTGTTTCGACGCCTTGGACGGCTTCGACCGGTTTCGGCGATTCAGGTGTTTGCGCCTATGGCTCCTAGCCTGGGGGGCCGCACGCGACGTCCCACAGCCACGCCGAGCAGGGCGGTGGGTCGCGCTGGCTGGGCCGCGCGGAAGGCTGTGCTGGTCTCGGTGTGCAAAAATACAGCATACGTAAGCAGCGTATATACACTATATCTCTACTACCTACAGATCCGTGACACAAGAAAGCCAAAAAAAAAAAAAAAAAAAAACGCCAAAGAACACGTCGGGGCCCATGAGGTCGCTCTCTTTCTACATCTCTCTCTCTCTCTCTCTCTCTCTCTCTCTCCCTCACACTGGCGACCCGCCGTTGCCCCGCCCGTTGCCGCCGTCCAGCAGCAGTTTCGGCTTAATGTAGTCCTCGTCGAGCTGTTGCAGCAGCGCTGTCGCGTCCTCGGTGCTAAAGAGCTGTCGGAACGCGGCCGACGCGGTCATGCCGCCCTGGGTGTTGTTTCCGCTGCCGCTGCCGCTGCCGCTGCCGCTGGCCTCGGCGGCCGCGTTTGTGTTGTTGCCGCTGCCGCTGCCGCTGCCACTGCTGTTGTGCTCGTCGCTGCCGGGCAGCAGCGAACTCGGCTTGCGCCACGGCGCCGGCGGCGGCAGGTCCGACGTGTCCATGTCGCTCTCGACGTCCGAGTCGGTGGCGCTGGTCACGGTGCCCAGCAGCTCGCTGCCGCGCTCGCCGCCGTCCAGGTCGCGAATCGAGTTCTTGCGGCTCAGGCTGACCGGCCGCTCCACCGGCCCGCTGCTGCTGCCGTGGCCGTTGCCGTGGCCTGCCGGATGCGGCGACCGCATCCCCGTCGTCCAGCTGCTGCCGCCGTGGTGTCGTCCCAGCCGGTCCAGCGGCACCGACGCGCCCGACGCACCGCCGTTGCCCGTGCTGCCGCGCCGCGCCGGATCGTAGCCGAACCCGGTGCCCGACCGCTTCGCAAACGCGCCGCCGCCAATCGTCTCAATGTCAAACTCGTCGTCCGAGTCGAGCTCGTCCACCACGCCCGTCCGGATCCCCAGAATCTCCAGCATCCGCGCCGTCGTCCCCCCAAAGATGATCACCGTCAGCACCACCACCACCAGCACCGTCGCCTTGAGCGCGTACGTGTCCTTGCCCGTCAGCAGCGCCGCCAGCGCCACGCCCACCGCGCCGCGCAGCCCCGCCCAGAACAGCATCGCCTGGTAGTTGTACGGCAGCTCGTCCGGCATGCCCATGATGCCGCGGCGCCGCTGTCGGTACCGCGTGATCCAGTTGATCATCCACGACAGCGGGAACACGGCCACCCACCGCGCCGCGCACACCGCGATCACCGTCACGATGATCAGCAGCGGCTGGTACTGCAGGTCCTTTTCCGTGAAGAGCGACAGGCCGAGGTAGATAAAGATAAAGTTCTCCGACAGCTGCGCCAGCACCTGGAAGATGTACTTTGTCGACAGCTGCGTGCGCCGCGACATGTTAAAGTAGGCGTAGTGCTTGAGCGTGATGCCGCAGAAGAGAAGCGACACGATGCCTGTCGGTTAGGATAGGTACAGAGACAAGAGACAAAAGACAGAAAACAGAAAACAGAAAACAGAAAACAGAAAACAGAAAACAGAAAACAGAAAACGCACCCGACATCTCAATGGCCTGCGAGAAAAAGTACGTCGCATAGGCAATGAGCACAATCAGACAGCCCTCGATCTTGGGGTACCGCCGCACATAGGTGTACTTGAGACAGAGGGCGGCGATGATGCCGACCAGGGCGCCGATCACGAGGCTGCCGAAAAAGTCCTTGAGGAAGATGCCGACGCCCTTGAGCAGGCTGACGAGGCCCGACGACGTGGCGGCGCCGTTCTTGGACTTTTGCGCCGACTCGAAAATGACAATGGCCACGGCGTCGTTGAGGATCGACTCGCCAAAGATGATGGTGTACAGCTTCGGGTCGACCTTGTACGAGTTGAAAATGGCCAGGATCGTGACCGGATCCGTGGCCGAGAGCGTGGCGCCGACCGAGATGGCGTCGATCCAGCTCATCGAGAGGCCCTCGAGCGGGATGCGCGTGTACAGCCACAGCAGCACGCCAATGACCAGGGCCGACAAAAAGGTGCCGGCAAAGGCAAACGTCAGGATCGTGCTGATGTTGCGGAAGAAGTTGCCCTGGTGCAGCTCGTACCCGGACGAGAGGATGATGGGCGGCAGCAGCAGATTAAAAAAGATCTGGTAGTCGAAGCTGACCAGGTCGCGGATGTTGTCGCCGGCGCTGACGCGCAGGATGAGGCCGACCGTCATGCCGGCAAAGATGGAGACCACCGTCTCGTGCACGGCCGTCACCTTTTTTTGCTGCAGGGTGTAGCTGGTCAGAAAGGCCACGATCAGCAGCATGATCAGGATGAAGATGGCCCATGACGCGTAGATTTCCTTTTTCGACGAGTCGGGGCCATCGGAATCGGTCTCGTCGGCCTCGCGTCCTGCGAGTGTCAGCGGATGCGAGCACGGGGAGAGGAGATGGAGAGAAGGAGAGGGAGAGACACAGGGAGCCAACACCAGACATACGCGCGAGCTGCAGGGCACCGACAGCAGCGGCCCACATGGTCGTCGTCGGAAGGGGTGGACGTCGGATTCGGAGGGGGAGAGGACAAGGCAGCTCAGAGAGCAGACGGCCGTGCTGGCCCGTGTCGCGGCAACATGAACAGGCGCCGGCGCAATCGGATCGAGCAGGCGTGGGGCAGGCTGGCAGTCGGGGACAGGACAGGTGGGATGGCAGCCGGTTTCGCGAGACGTCATGGAGCGTCGCGTGGACAAGGAGAGAAAGCGGCCGAGATAATACGAGGAGGTTGCAAGAGTGGAGTTTTGGGTTTTGGGGCGGATCGACCGAAAAGCCACATTGTACGAGAGTCCCTTCCCGGGGGGGTTTGGGGGGGGGGGCAGGCGAATGACGCATGTAGCGGTCGTGCAGCGCTGGATCTGGCTAGAGCAGCCCCTGGGGGGTTTGGGGGGGGGCTTTGTTTCTGGCAGGCTGTCGCGCACAGACGCCGATAAGGTGCGATACCCCATAGCGGTTCCAACTTTTTGCGTTTTAGGCCAAACGAACAGCCTCGTCGCGACTTTTCTGTTTTCTTTTTTTTTTTTCCTGGTATTCTCGCAATGGCGCGCAAGCTGGAGCGCATAGACGTGCCCGGCATCCGCGCCGAGGGCGCCGTGCTGCAGACGATGCGGCGCGAAGTGGCCAGCCTGCTGCACCGCCAGCAGCTGGGCTTTCCGGGCGCGCAGCCCGTGAGCTTTTCGCGCAAGCACATGGAGGAGCTGCGGCGACAAGAGTGAGTTTTTTTTTTTTTTTTTTTT
>RQWE01000027.1:39695-83705 GCA_004028395.1 Leptographium galeiforme
GGGGGGGGGGGGGGGGGGGAGAGAGAGGCATCTGTCCACACCTGACTCCCCAGCTACTATGTCTGCGAAAAAACCGACGGCATCCGCTACCTGCTCTACCTGACCGAAGACGAAAGCGGCCACGAGGCCCAGTACCTGATTGACCGCAAAAACGACTACTGGTTCCTGCCGCCCGGGTCGCTGCACCTGCCGCGCGCCGACGACGAGACCGGCTTCCACGTCAAGACGCTCGTCGACGGCGAGCTCGTCATGGACACGCTCGGCCCCGGCCCCGGCTCCGGCCCCGCCACCCAGCCCAACTTTCTCGTCTTTGACTGCCTCATGCTCGACAACAAGGACCTGACCGAGCGCACGCTCGACAAGCGTCTGGGCTACTTTAAGGAAGCCGTCTTCAAGCCCTACGACGCCCTCTTCCGCAAGTACCCCGAGGAGCGCCAGTTCCAGGCCTTTGGCATCGAGATGAAGAGCATGCAGTACAGCTACGGCATCGAGATGATGTTCCGCTCCGTCCTGCCCAACCTCAAGCACAGCAACGACGGCCTCATCTTCACCCGCTGCAACACCCCCTACCACTCCGGCACCGACCCCCACATCCTCAAGTGGAAGCCCGTCGCCGAGAACACGATTGACTTTCGCATCCAGCTGCGCTTCCGCCCGCGCGAGCCCGACAGCGACGCCGACGAGCCCGCCACCAATGGTAATGGAAATGCCTCCAACGGCGCCGTCCCCGACCTCGACTACGACGCCCTGCCCGCCGCCGACCTCTTTGCCTACCACGGCGACAGCGGCCCCGACGCCTACCGCTTCTTCGCCCCCCTCTACCTCACCGTCGACGAGTGGGACGCCATCCGCGCCACCGGCGATCCCATCTCCAACCGCGTCGTCGAGTGCGCCCTCGACGACCAGCAGCGCTGGCGCATCCACCGCTTCCGCGACGACAAGCCCGAGGCCAACCACATTAGCACTGTCAACAGCGTCCTCGAGAGCATCCGCGACAGCGTATCCGACCAGGAGCTCAAGGAGGCCGCCAAACACTTCAAGGAGGGCTGGCGCGCCCGCCGCCAGGCCCAGCACGAACAGCCGAGACGGTAATGCGGACGGCTGGCGGCTGCTTGTTCCTTTTTTTTTCCTGTTTGTTTCGTTTGTTTCGTTTGTTTCATTTTTATTTATTTTTGCTACCTCGCATTTCTTGGGGGCCACACCGGGCCATAGGGCCATCGGTTGGCCGTGGCGTTGGCTGTAAATAGGACGAGGAACGGATCAAGAAAAGGTGCGCGAGATATCAGTTTCGGTTTATTATCTACCGTATTTTTCCTCTACCTGTGCCGTTCCTACATGATGAGGGAACCCACTGCCATGTTCTGTCTCATGGTCTATAGACCAGACATCCGAACTGTTCCCTCTCTCTGCGACTCGAAAAAACAATCAGTCCAATGCAAATTACCCCAGCCACCCTGTTAACACTATGATGCGGAATATTCCCTTTCTCTCTCGGCATCGTCCCTTCCTCGGGACCAAAAAATGACGGCTAGCCGCAGCGTAGATCTGGTGGCGGCACTCTTCCCCATACCAGATCTCAGGAAAAGAATTGAATCAAATGTAAGCAATGACAGCAAGAAGACCCGCAGACAGCGCCACGATGGCACCGCAGCGAACACTCGCGCGGTCGGCTGCGGCAGTCACCACGGTGCTGGCCGGATCGCTGCGGGTGGTGGTCGTGCTCGGCGGTGTAAAAGTTGCCGATGTCCCCGCCGCCGTGCCAGGAGGCAGCACAGTGAGGCTATGGGCGGGGATGGTGCTATTGGGAAAGTGGCTGGGCGCAGACAGCGAACCATAGGAGCGAGTGGAAGAGACACCCGCCGTCGCCACTTGAGTAGCCGTCATCACAACGACAGCTGTGGACGTCAGCGTAGCCGTCTGAAAGTCAGACGAAGAGCTCGTAATGTTGGCAGTGACAACGACCGTGGTGGTGGTGATGCGAGTCGAGGCCGACTTTGAGGACGAGGTCACCGTGCTATTAGAGGACGACTGAGATAGGGAGGATAGAGTGGACGAAGTAGAAGCAGGCCCCTGGGTGTCATGCACCGTGACTGTGACAGTGGCCGGCGAGACTGTTTCACAGCCAGTGGACGCACTGGCGGTGCTGGTAACGCTGGCACTGCTGGAAGCGCTGGCGCTGCTAGAAGCGCTGGCACTGTTGGAGACGCTGGCACTGTTGGAGACGCTGGCACTGCTAGCGCTTCCGCTCGTGCTGGTGGAGGCGCTTGTAGTAGAAGGAGTGGACGTCACGGTAATGGTTGTGCCCTTGGTCAAAGTAGTCGTGGTGAAGGTGTACGACACATTGCCAGTTTCCATGGCACGGGGCACAACAGTAGCAGTAGGCGTCCCATGCACATTATTCGCACTGAGAATCTCTTGGAGGACGTTGTTGTACTCGACAACGGCCTTTTCGTAGCCTTGCTTGACTGGTCCGGTTAGCAACGCCGTCTTATTTAGCTCGGGGGGCACTTACCGATAATCGCTTCGTACAGCAGAACCATGCTGGCTCCCAAGAGAAGAATCGAGGTGGTGGTCTTCAAGGCAGCCCACGCGAACGACCGGTGCCAGGCCCGGCGGCTGACAGCGCAGTTCTCGTCGACATAGACGGGCGGGCACGCGGCCTTGTGGTGCATCTTGTACTCCATTGTTCTGGCTTGAAATCTAAATGATTTTCAGATAAACCGGGAGAGAGAGTCTGCAGGGTTCCTCGTAGTTAGATAAACCAAGCCGATATAGAAGGGTATGTGCCTACAAGGCAGCTTATGTTCGCTTGGGGGATAGGGTAAAGTGAGGGGGTGTGTCGGGAAGAAAGAGAAAGCAGTGGAAGGGAAGTGGTCTGTTTTGGGGAAGAGAATTGAATTTTGTCGTGGAAGAAGGTGGTATGAAATGGAAGTGACACGGAGGTGAGTGTGGTGGAAAGTTTTCAAAAGAGGAAGGAGCGAAATTTTCCGAGTGCAGCTTCCCAATCAGATTTTCGACTGCTTGGGAAAGCCAGAGACAAAAAGAGACAAAAGAGGAAAGAACAGGCATGGGAGTGTGGACTTGACGTGAAGGTAAAAGGATGCAATGCAAATGGACCAGAAGTTGCAGACATCAATGCTAGCACCTCGAGTAGCCGCAAGGATCGGAGTCTTAAACTTATGAAGGGACGTGTGCTGGGGGATATCAACTGGGAGAGATGTGGGAGGAAGGCGTGAACTGAAGACGCAGGAATGACTGCGCAGCTTACCTTTGTTTTCGAATAACCGAACGACAAGCGGGATGTAAGGAAGGATCAAAGTTGATAGTTGCTGAAGTATCAAACGAAAGATGGATGGCCTGGGCCGGAGAGCAGACTGGGAACAAGGAAAGGTAAAATGAGGTTGTGAAAGAGTGAGAGGAAGTGGTGGGAGAAAAGAAGGGAGAGAAGAGAAGGAGGGAGAAGCAGAGGGAGAATTTATACCCCGAGGTCGGTTGCTGAGAGAAGAATTTTGGTTTACACAAACAGAAAGCGTCGGCGAAATTCAAGGTAAATGGCCGACTCAAACGCGTCGCGAGGGGGAGAAAGTGGGAGAATTCAGTCATACTATCGTCAGCGAAAAACAAATCGGAAACAGAGTTCTTGGACTGTCAAGCTGTAGCCGACGACAATATTCAAGACGTGCAGTGCCAGCTTTTTGACACTCGAGAAAGACGATATATCAGTATAATACGCATGCAGTCTACAATCAAAGATTTGGGCTGGCTGAGGTTTGTCTTCTCTACAGCCGTGTTTTGAAGAGCTTGAGTAAACATCACGAGCGTCTGAGGCCATGGTGAGAACAGAGACGGATCACGATCATGATATCCTGGATCCACCACGCCGGGGCCCACACGAGCTCCAATACCCACACGGTAGCTCTAGAGTGCAGTTTCACGTATTGTGAATAGACGACAATGGCAGAGACAGGCCTCATCTAGACGGTGCAGCTCCATCGTGAGCTGACGTCAATCGGCCAGGTCACATGACCAGCATGCGGGAGGTCCCCTAGCTCGCCCCGGGGCCTGGCCAATGAGCCAGCGCGGTGTCGACCGTTTCGCGACGTGGTGGCGGATTTAGCGAGTGCTGGAGCTGGGGCGCGTTATGGTGAAGTGCTCCTCCCACTTCTCGCGCCCCTAACAAAATACCAACACAATGGCTAAAGCGGATTTCGTCGCGTAACCCTTTTCCCCTCTTCCTTTTTTTGCGCACACACGACAGCGACTGTCCGTGGTCGTGCCAACGATAACCGAATAGCGTCGTCTACCGTGATTCGCCTTTTCGCGTGAATTGGAGCTTCTCTCGTGACTGTCGAGCGGCGATTTCGTCTCACCGAAGCAGTTCGCGTCCCTATTTTTTTTTTTGCGCCAGTGCGGATCGAGTTATCACGACTGCTTCCGCAAGGAACATCGCCAAGGGCCTTTAGCGACGCACACGATTCCCCAGGCGTGCCGCTGCTAGCCATGGCTCCCGCTCGTCGACGCGCCGCGGCAAAGAACGGCACGGCGGCCAAGGAGGCCGAGATCTCGGAGGCGCCGACGCGAGAAACGCGCCGGGACAGGAGGACGCCGAGGGGACGTGGACGACCGGAGCCGGACGAGGAGGAGGAGGAACAGGGACAGGAGCAGGAGCTGGACGAAGAAGCAGCAGAAGCGGAGGAAGCAGAGGAAGCAGAGGAAGCAGAAGAGGCAGAAGAGGCAGAAGAAGCAGAAGAGGCAGAAGAAGCACAAGCGACCGGAAACAAAACGGGCGGCCCTCTGGTGCGGCTGCGCTTCCACGAGACGCTCTCATGGCGGCCAGGAAGGCCGGTGCCGACAGAGGAGCTGATACGGCGGCTGTCGACGCTCAGCCACGAGCTGTCGGACCTCGACCAGGAGACGTTTGACGCGGAGAGCCTGACCAAGATCGCCAAGGAGCTCGCCCACCACAACCTGCTCAACCACAAGGACAAGGGCGTCAAGGCGTTTGCAGCGGCCTGTCTGGTGGACATTCTGTGTCTCTGTGCGCCCAACGCGCCGTTCACACAGGCGCAGCTGCAGGACGTGTTTGGGCTCTTTATCCACTCGATCCTGCCGGCGCTGCAGGACCCGTCCAACACGTACGACGCACAGCACAAGTACGTGCTGCACTCGCTGTCCGAGGTGCGCAGCATCGTGCTGCTCAACGACCTGGACAACAGCGACGCGCTGGAGCTGCAGCTGTTCTCGTCGCTCTTTGACGCGGTGTCGACGCCCAAGAACGTGGCGGGCGGGCGGCTGCCGACGGACGTGGAGCACGACATTAGCGACGTGCTGATCTGCCTGATCGAGGAGGGGTCGACGGTGCCGCCCAAGGTGGTGGACGTGATCATGGCGCAGTTTCTGCGGGCGGCGGCGCCGGGGACGCTGCGGGACAGGGGCACGGGCGAGCGGGACGAGGGCGACCGCCACCAGCCGACGCTGCTGCTCAAGGAGGAGCCGCCGGCGTACCAGATTGCGAAGCTGATCTGCCAGACGTGTGCGGACAAGATGACGCGGTCGGTGGCGCAGTACTTTAGCGACGTGATCATTGACTTTTCGGGCGTGGGGGGCGGCAAGGCCAACGGCCACAAGAACGGCCGGGACTCGGAGGACGAGGGCTCGGAGGACGAGGGCGGCCACGGCCCGTCGGACGCGGACCTGCGGGAGATGCGCAAGGCCCACCTGCTGCTGCGGGAGCTGTGGCGGGCGGCGCCGCAGGTGCTGAGCAACGTGGTGCCGCAGCTGGAGGCGGAGCTGTCGGCGGACAATGTGTACCTGCGCAAGCTGGCGTCGGAGACGCTGGGCGACATGATCTCGGGCATCGGGGCGGCCGGGCCGCCGCCGCCGCCGACGCTGGACCCGGCGGCGTATCCGGCGCCGCGGCTGTCGGACGAGCCGGCGGCGGCGGCGTCGGACAGCGTGCTGACGACGCCGACGTCGCCGCACTCGTTTGCGCAGACGCACCCGCACGTGTACCAGAGCTTCATCAACCGCAAGAACGACAAGTCGGCGCTGATCCGGATGGTGTGGGCGACGGCGGCGGGCTACATTTTGTCGACGGCGGCGGGCGGGATCGGGCTCAGCCGCGAGGAGGAGACGGCGCTGGTGACGGGCCTGGGCGACAAGCTCAACGACAGCGACGACAAGGTGCGGCTGGCGGCGGTCAAGGCGCTCGAGTGCTTCAGCCTGCGCGACGTGATGGAGCAGCTGGCGCCGCACGGCGGGGTGGGCAAGGAGGGCTCGGTGCTGGCGAGCCTGGGGGACCGCGTGCGCGACCGCAAGCCGGCGGTGCGGGTGGAGGCCATGGTGCTGCTGGGCAAGCTGTGGGCGGCGGCGACGGGCGAGCTGGCGGCGGGCGACGAGGCGGTGACGGCGGCGCTGGGGGGGGTGCCGTCGCGCATCTTCAACGCCATCTACGCCAACGAGCCGGAGCTCAACCTGCTGGTGGACCGGATCGCGTACGAGTACCTGGTGCCGCTGTCGTACCCGGCGATCAAGAAGGCGGCCAAGACGGCGGGCGGGCGGGCGGCGCAGAAGGCGACGGCGGCGAGCGCGGGCGTGGACGGCGACGCGCTGCGGGCGCGGCGGATGCTGCTGCTGGTGCGGTCGCTGGACCCGTCGGCGAAGCGGGCGTTTTTCGCGCTGCAGGGCCGACAGGCGCAGTTCGCGCGCTTCGTGGAGGGCTTCCTGAAGCAGTGCGAGGCGTACAACGGCGGCGTGGGCGAGGACGGACGCAAGGCCGGGCCGGGGCTGGAGAAGAGCGTGCACTACCTGATGCAGTTCTTCCCGGACGGGCCCAGAGTGCGGGCGGACCTGCAGCGGTTTGCCAAGCTCAACGACCGGCGCAGCTACCAGCTGGTGCGGTTCGTGACGGGGCCGGAGCACGACTTTTCGACCATGTACCGGGCGATGAAGGAGCTGGTCAAGAAGCTGCAGGCGACGAGCGCGGGGGGGGTGCTGGACACGCTGCTGCCGCTGCTGTACCAGTCGGGGTGCATCCTGTTCAACCGCAGCCACCTGACGGCGATCCTGGAGTGCAGCAAGGGGGGCCACGGCGACGGGCTGGCGGCGACGGCGAACGAGGTGCTCAACGCGGTGTCGCAGCGCAACCCGGGCCTGTTCCGGACGACGATCGGGGCGCTGTGCGGCGAGCTGGCGGCGCAGGCGCCGACGGCGACGCGGGCCAACGACCCGGTGGTGGTGGACTCGCTCAAGGCGTGCGCGTCGTTTGCGGCGCAGTACCCGCAGGAGGTGCCGCGCGAGGCGCAGTTTGCGCAGGCGTGGACGCGCTTTGCGCTGTACGGGCGGCCGGAGCGGGCGAGCAAGTACGCGGTCAACATGCTGCTGGCGACGCGGGACGAGGCGAGCACGGCGAGCGCGACGGAGCTGGCGCGGCAGGCGACGCAGGACCTGCGGGCGGGGGCGCCGCACTTTCTCAACCGCCTGGCGACGGTGGGCCAGCTGGCGCGGCGGGCGCCGGCGGTGCTGGGCGAGGCCGAGGCCGAGGTGCGGACGCGGGTGATGGAGCTGCTGCGCGACGTGCGGACGCCGGCGCAGGACGACGACCCGGGCTGGGCCGACGACGCGACGCTGGACGAGGAGGGCCGGGCCAAGCTGCTGTGCGTGCGGTTCCTGGTGCAGCAGCTGCTGGGCGCCGAGGACGCGGCGGCGGCGCAGGCGGATGGCCGTCACGTGATGCGGCTTCTGCTGCGGTTTGTGGCGCAGGACGGCGAGGCCAGCAAGGCCAGCAAGAGCAAGACGACGCCGGCACACCACCGGGCGCGGCTGCGGCTGGCGGCGGCGGTGGCGGTGCTCAAGCTGTGCGCGCACCGGGCGTTTGACGAGCTGCTGGCGCCGGCCGACTTTGACGCGCTGGCGCTGACGACGCAGGACCCGGCGCCCGAGGTGCGCCACGGCTTCCTCGAGAAGCTGCAGAAATACCTGGCGCTGGGACGGCTTCGGCCCCGCTTTTATACAGTGGTGTTTCTGGCCGCCTTTGAGCCCAACGCCGACTTCCGGCACCAGGTCGAGACGTGGATCCGGTCGCGCGCCCGCCACTTCCAGCAGGCCGGCCAGCCCGTGATGGAGGGCCTGATGGCGCGGCTGATCTCGCTGCTGGCGCACCACCCCGACTTTACGACGGCGCCCGACGAGCAGGTCGACCACGCGCGGTACCTGCTCTTTTACCTGAGCAACGTCGCCACCGAGGCCAACCTGGGCCTGATCAACAAGTACGCCGAGCGCGTCAAGCAGACGCTCGACGGCGTCGACGCCGCCCGCAGCGAGAACCTGTACCTGCTGTCGGACCTGGCCCAGGCCACCATCCGCCGCTTCCAGCAGCGTCGCGGCTGGGTGCTGGAGCCGTACGCCGAAAAGGTCGGGCTGCCGCAGGGGCTGTACGCGCCGCTGCCGTCGCACGAGGTGGCGCTGGCCATTGCGCACAAGCAGTACGTGTCCGAGGGGATCGACGACCAGATTGACGAGCTGCTGCGGGCGGTGGAGCGGAAAAAGGCAAGGTTAAGGTTTTTGGGGTAGTGGGTCACGTGATGTTTCGCTAACACACGAGCAGAAGCGCAAGTCGGCCGACGACCACCCGCAGCACGACGCCCAGGCGAAGCGCGCCAAGACGGCGCGGCCGGCGGTGGCGCGAGCCGGTCGGGCAGAGCGGGCAGAGCGGGCAGAGCGGTCGGAGCGGCCGGAGCGGACGGCGGCGCCCAAGAAGAGCGCCAGCCGGCCCAAGACGAAGAAGGCGGCCGAGTCGTCTTTTTCGGCGCGGATTCCCGACTCGGAGCGGCGGCGCAGTGGCCGGTCCGTCCGAGCGCAGAAGTCGTACATGGAGCGCGACTCGGACGCCGACGACGACGAGATGCTGGACGGCGTGGCCGAGTGGGAGTACCTGGACGGAAGCGACTCGGAGGAGCGGCCGCGACGGCGGATGGGCGGCGGTGGGGGCGGCGGTGGGAGTGGCGGCGGTGTCTGGGGCAAGTCGCTGCGGCAAGACTCGGAAAAGGAGGATGAGGACGAGGAAGGGGAAGAGGGCCAGAAAGAGGACGAGGAAAAGGAGGACGAGGCGGACGATGCGAACGATGCGAACGATGCGAACGATGCGAACGATGCGGAAAAGGACGACGACGAGGCAGAAGCTACGACGGCCAAGGACGAGACGACGGCCAACGGGCGGCGCGGCGCGGGCGGCAGCAGGCCGCTGCCTTCGCGGACGCGATCCCGACGGGGCAAGGACGTCGATGCGATGGAGGACTGAGTCGGGGGGGAGACGGCGGGGGGAGAGACTGTGTACATTGGCTGTTGGCTAGGGTGGATGCGCCTTTGTTTGCTACGATACCTTGGTAATGGAGGCCGGACAGGTGTATTTTTAGTGTCTTGGTTGGATGCTCTGTCCATCTTTCTGGTTCTGCCGTAAAAAGTGTCCTTCTCACCGCCTTGGTGAGCTTTTTCTGGTTCTGCCGCTTGGGGAGGGAACCTGCCACGGGCCCAAACCCGATTCTGCAGCCATGGCGCCCCAACCGGCCCACCTGGCTCCGTCGGAGCTGGGGACCAAGGAATAGTGAGTGTGGAACTGAAGAGGGAGACGTAGATGGGGATACCACATCCGCTCACCAAGACAGCTGGGACTCGCTCTACACGACGGAGCTGGTCAACTTTGTCGGCAACCCGGCCGACACGGGCACGGAGTGGTTCAGCGAGGCGGACGCGCAACGTCGCATGGTGGAGTATCTGGGGGGCGTTTTGGAGGCGGAGGCGGAGGAGGCGGGGGCCACAGACGAGCTGCCCCTGCCGGTGACCGTTCTCGATCTCGGCTGCGGCAACGGCTCGATGCTGTGGGCGGTGCGCGATGACCTGGGCGAGCGGCCGGTGCGGCCGACGCGCCTGCTGGGCGTCGACTACAGCGCGGCCAGCATCACGCTGGCGCGGCGGGTGCACGAGCCGGAGGGCGGGGAGCAGGACGAGGAGGCGGACGGGAGCCGCACGCCGCTCCGGTTTGCCGAGTGGGACGTTTTGCACGGCGACCCGGCGGCTCTGCGCGACCCTGCCGACTTGGGGAACCCCGACCTGGGGAACCCCGACTTGGGCGCCTGGGACGTCGTCCTCGACAAGGGCACGTTTGACGCCATCAGCCTGGGCACGGCCGGCGACGAGGATCTGTACCGCCGCCAGGTGCTGCGGCTGCTGCGGCCCGGCGGCCGGCTGCTGATTACGAGCTGCAACTGGACCGAGGCGGAGCTGGAGGCGTGGCTGGGCGAGGGCGAGACGGCCGCCGACCCCGAGGGCGGCCGGCTGGTGCGCTGCGGCCGCGTCTCGTACCCGAGCTTCCAGTTTGGCGGCGTACAGGGCCAGACCGTGTGTACATTGTTTTTTGAGAAGCGGTCTTAGGATCATACAGTAATCAAATATTTTCCCAGAGGGAGACGGGGGGGGGGACACTGGCTACTCCGGGTCTGGGTATTCCTCCTTGGGGGCAGCGCTGCCCGACTCGCCCTCGTCGTCGCGGCCCATGTCCTTGAGCTGCTGGCGGCCCTCTTCGGTGGTGGCGTCGATGATTTCGTCTTCCATGCTGAGGATGCCGGCCTGGGGGGGATTAGCAAGAGAAGAGGAAAAAAAGAGAGGAAAAAAAGGAGAAAAAGAGAGGAAAAAAAGGAGAAAAAGAGAGGAAAAAAAAGGAGAAAAAGAGAGGAAAAAAAAAGAGAAAAAAAGAAGAAGAGAAAGAAGAGAAAGAAAAAAGCAGCGCCGAAAAAAGACAAAACCCACCTCTGCAAAGCGTCCCACCAACGCCTCGGCCTCGGGCACCGGCATGCGGCCCAGCACCTCGTTGACCTGGTCGAGGCTGCCCGACGTGAGCGCGGCCTGCATCTCGGGCGCGAAGCCGTCAAAGATGGCGCGCGCGGCCACGGCGTCGGGGTCGGGGTCGGCGGCGGGCGGGATGCGAATGGTGATGACGGTCCCCGGCTCGACGGCGTGCAGCTGGATCTGCTCGATGCCGTCGACGCCGGCGGCGGCGCTGGCCGTCTGCTGGGCGTGGATCTCGCGCACGCGCGTGTGGATGCGCTGGTACTTTTCCTGGACGTCGCGGCGCAGCACGTCGTGGGCCTGGTGGCCGGGCGTGGCCATGCGCTTGAAGAAGAGGGCGACGCCGTCGCGGCCGAGCGCGCGGCAGAACTCGAGCAGCGTGGCCTGGTGCACGTAGCGCTGGGCGGCGGCGGCGTCGCCGTCAAACTCGGCGTCAAAGGCCATGACCAGGATGCCCTCGACGTCGGCGTCGGACGCCACCAGCTGCGGGTGGCGTCGCAGCATGGCCTCGCTCTCGCGCAGGCGGCTGGGCAGAATGTTGGCAAACTGGCGGGCCAGCTCGGACGTGGAGGGGACGTCGTCGTCGTCGTCGTTGTCGTCGTTTTGGTCCTCGGCTGACGCCTCGTTTTTGCCGTGGTCCGTGGTCTGGGCCACGTCGGTGCTCGGCCCTCCTCCGCCCCCGTAGCTCGGGTTCAGCAGCTCCACCTTGCCGTCGCCGCTGCTGGCCGTCTTGTTGACGTGCGAGCTGTCAAAGCCCGTGTGGAAGCTCTCGCTCGTAATCTTGCGCGACTCCTCGCGCTCCAGCTCGCCCAGCTTCGCCACCAGCTGCCGCTGCAGGTCCGCCACCTTGCCGGCGTGGCCCTCAATCTCCGTCACCATGGCCTCGTACCGCGCCGGCCCCTCGAGCGACCGCGCCGCCAGCGCCTGCTGCACCTGGTCCAGCAGTGCCGCCATCATCTTGCTGTACGACTCCGGCGGCGGCGCGTCCGTGTACACGCCCTCGGGCACCGGCGGCGGCCGGTCCTCCTCGGGCTTGAGCTTGGCCGCGCTCTCCATCACCGCCCGGAACGCCACCGCCGCCGCCGCGTTGGCGTCGCCGCTCGTCCGCACCTCGTCGGCGTGCTCCCGCAGCGCCGCCAGCAGGCCCGCGATCCGCCGCGCCAGCCCGTCGTTGATCTGCCGCTCGTACTTGAGCGTCTCAATCTGCTGCCGCCGCTGCTGTCGCTCCATGTGGATCTGGTTCTGCTTCGCCCGGATAAACGACCGCTTGTCGACGTTTGGATGCACCTCGACATCCGAGTCGTCGCTCAGCTCCAGGGCGTCCTGTCGGTGTCAGCCATCACAGCGAACCCACGATGCCCGTGTACGGAACTCTCTCAACACACCCATTTGCTATAGTCGACGGGCATTTTGATGTTGTTGTTGGCTCAGGTCCCGCGTCTGTTCGGCCTTTGAAGATTCTAGAACACATCCCAGCTCGACTCGGCACCGGTCGGGTCACGTGCGTACCCGAGGGTGGGGCTAGGTAGCTACATAGCCTCTTCCTCCCATTTCTTTGCGAGGGAATTCAAAGAATTCAAGCCTTTCAACACTCCGTGTCTCAGCACCACTCGGCGGGGTACGGCTTATCGATAAGAGTGGCAACGCGCCCCTTCCATGTTGGGCCCGACGAGCTCGAACGCGTGCAGATTTGCGCTCGAACGGTCAAAGCAGATACTCTGTACAAAATCCCATTCCTCCATCCGACCATGACCTGTCCATCCGGGTAGAACCAATATAAAAAAAAAAAAAAAAATCGATACAAATAGCGACATAAACGCCCCCCCTTGCCTTTCCCCACAGCCCCCCCCCCCCTAATGCATCGTCTTCAGGAACCCGTCCAGATCAAAGCTCTCTTCGTACTGCCGGTTGTCCCAGAGCTCGTCCAGCTCTTCCAGCCAGGCCGCCTTTTTGCCCGGCTGCCGCACGTCGCCCGTCTCAATGTCCACCATGTCCTCCTCGCGCACATTTCCACCGCCACCCTGGCCGGAGCCACCGCCCGCCTTCTCCGTCAGCAGATTCGGCCCCGAGTCGTCCAGATTGAACAGGTCGAGAATCTCGTTCGTGTCCATCGTCGCCAGCCCCGCATTCTGCTGGTTCACCACCGTCGAGGCCACGTCGATCTTGAACCGCTGCAGGCTCAGAATCTTCTCCTCCAGCGTGCCCCGCGTGATCAGCCGATACACGTTGACCACCTTTTTCTGCCCGATGCGATGCGCCCGGTCCATCGCCTGCAGGTCGCGCTGCGGGTTCCAGTCGTGCTCGACGAAAATCACCGTGTCCGCGCCCGTCAGGTTCAGCCCCAGCCCGCCCACGTTGGTCGTCAGCAGCAGCACGTCGTACGACGGGTCCTTGTTGAACCGGTTCACAATGTCCTGTCGCCGGTTCGCCTCCACCGACCCGTCCAGCCGCAGAAACGACACCGACGGCAGCATGCTCTTGAGCACCGTGTTCTGCACCATGTCCAGCATCTCCTTCATCTGGCAAAAGATGAGCGCCCGGTGCGGCTTGATCGGCTGGTACAGCGGGTCGGCCGCCCCGCCCTCGCCCTCCACGCCGATGCCGCAGTCCACCAGCAGGTCGCGCAGCGCCGTCAGCTTCGGCGCGTGGCTCGGGTCCTCGATGCTGCTGCCCTGTCGCTCCAGCAGCCGCTGCGTGTCCTCGTACATGCGGTGGCCCGGCCGCATCACCAGCGCCGGCGAGTTGCACAGCTTGCGCATGTACTGCAGCGCCTGGAAGATGTGCTGCTTCGCCTCCTTGTCGTCGCGTCCCGCCTCCTCCGCAATCTTTTTCGACTCGCGCCGCGAAAAGTCGTCAAACAGCTTCTTCTGCAGCTCGCTCAGGTCGCAGTAGTAGTTCTGCAGAATCTTGGGCGGCAGGTCCTCCAGCACCTCCTCCTTGAGCCGCCGCAGCAGAAACGGCAGCACCTGCTTGTGCAGCGCCTCGATCGCCAGCGCCCCGGCCTCCTGCTCCTTGGACGACGCCTTGCTGAACCGGCTCGCCGCGATCGGCTTGGCAAACCGGTCCATGAACACCTTTTCCGCGCCCAGAAAGCCCGGCATCAGGAAGTCAAACAGCGACCACAGCTCCAGCACGTTGTTCTGGATCGGCGTCCCCGTCAGGATCAGCCGGTGGTTGCTGGCCAGCGTCTTGACCGCCATGCTGATCTTGGTGCGCGGGTTCTTGATCAGGTGGCCCTCGTCCAGCACCACGTAGTTCCACTGCAGCGCCCCCAGCACCTCCGCGTCGTTGCGGCACACGTCGTACGACGTGATCACAATGTCCGTCTCGCCCAGCCCGCCGCGCAGCGCCTTGCGCTCGGCCGGCGCCCCGACGTACGCCGCCACCGTCAGAAAGGGCGCGTACGCCGTGATCTCCTGCGCCCAGTGGCCCGACAGCGTCGGCGGACACACCACCAGCGACGGCAGCCGCCGCACGTCGGCCGCGCCCGTCCGCGCAAACTCGGCCGCCCGCTCGTGGTGGTCGCTCGCCACAATGCAGATCGTCTGCAGCGTCTTGCCCAGCCCCATGTCGTCGCACAGGATGCCGTGCAGGTGGAACCGGTTGAGAAAGTGCAGCCAGTTGACGCCCTCCTGCTGGTACGACCGCAGCTCCGCCTTGATGCCCACCGGAATGTGGAACGGCTCGATCTTCTTGGGGTCCAGCAGCTGCTGGATAAACGTCCGCTCCCGGTCCCGGCCCGCCAGCAGCTCCGGCGACAGCCCCGGCGGATCCGGGATGCCCGCCTCCAGCGGCACCAGCTTGACCAGCGTCGCAAACGACGTCGTCGCGATCAGCCGCACCTCGTCGTCCGAGTCGCTCATCCGCCCCAGCACCGGCACGATCAAAAAGATCACGTACGGCAGGATGCTGTCGCCCATCACCGCGATCAGGTGGTAGATCACCTCGATCGCCCCCTGCCGGCAGTGCAGCTCGACCGGGTTGTTGATCGACGGCAGCACCTGCTGCACCAGCGCCGTCATGCCCTCCACCGTGATCACGCTGCAGATCGTCGCCAGACACTTGGCCGCCATGTACCGGAACACCGACAGCTCCGAGTGCAGCGCCCGGATCACCAGCGGCACCATCTCCATCACGAACCGCCGCACCGCCACGTCAAACGTCGGCGTCAGCGTCCGCATCACCGACATGGCGTCCACAACCTCCTGCCCAAACGTCTGCTCCGCGTCCCGTGCCTCCGCCGGCAGCTCGCCCGCAAACGCCCGCCGCAGCGGCGCCTCCATAAACGTCCGCAGGCTCGGCACCTGCTCCAGCACCCCCGCCCCAAACGTCTGCGACAGCGTCTCCAGCGCCGCCTTGGCGCCCCGTCGCGTCACGCGTGCCGCCTTGGCCTCCTTGGCCCACTTGGCCGCGTCCGCGTGGTCCACCCGGTCCTCCTCCTTGTGCAGCGACAGGATGTAGTTGAGCTTGGCCGCGTGCACCGGAAACTCGGGCGTCTCCGCCACCTCCACGCACGAGAACTTGACCAGGTTGGCCACCACCTTGTCCGCCGGGCCCCGTCGGCCCGTCTCCGTGAACAGCTGCACCAGCCGCGCAATCGTCGACGCCGACCGGCCCTGCAGGTCCGCGTTCTCCTCCGTCTTGATGCTGTCCATGATCGCCTTGATCAGTGGGCTCGGCTTCTTGGGCAGGATCCGCATCGCCACCAGCCCGCACGCCGCCATCGCCCGCACCCGCACGTCGCCGTTCTCCTTGGCCGCCTTGGCGTCGTGGATCGCGTCCATGGCCGACTCCCGCGCCTCGGACAGGTGCTGGCTGGCAATGAGTCGCTGGCCCGGTGCCATGATCCGCTTCAGCTTCTCAAAGTCCTCGTTCACCACCCGCTCCGCGTGCACAATCGAGAACGCCTCCGGGCCCGCCGCCGGCTCGCCCTGGCAGAGCGGCGCCAGTCGGGGCAGCCGCGCCTCCGAGACCTTGCCGTGGTCCCGGAACATGTGGATGAGCTGCGAGCACTGCGACCGCACCCGCTGGATGAAGCTGACCAGATCGCTGTAGTGTGTCGGCCGCTCCGTCTCCACCATCTTCTGCAGCGGCTCCACGAACCGCTTGCTCTCCCCGGCCGCCTTGCAGCCCTTGGCGTACTCCTCAATCACCGTGCACGCCGCCAGCTGCGTCGTCGCATACGCCGACGAGAGCCCCGGCACCAGAAGCGCATCGTACATCTCCATCGCCGCCGACGGCACCAGCGACATGACCAGGCCCATCGCCTTGGCCGCCGAGATGCGCGACCGGATCATCGGCTCAATGCCCACCACGTCGACGTCGCCCTGCACCATCGCTCCGTCCACGTCGTGCGAACTCGTGCTGACCGGAATGTCCTCCACGCGCGTCGACTTGCGCCGCCGCTTGGAGGCTCGCTCTCCCGCCTCCGGAGGCTCCGACCGCCGTGCCGCGCCCCAGCCGCTCGGGTTCGCATACACGCCGCCCGACGGCTTCATAAAGAGACTTGCCTTCATCGGGATCGGGTTCCGCGACACCCCAATCGGGTGCAGCGTCAGCTGCATCATGGCATCCACGTGCGGCTGGAACTGCTGCGCCAGCACCGCCGCATCCGTCATCACCAGGCACCGGACGAGCGACGACCACAGCTCCAGCGACGCCGCGAGCGTCTCCCGATCCCGCTCCACGAGAATGTTCTGGAACACCAGCCGCAGGATGCGCCCGTTGAGCCAGCCCTGCGACGACTCGTTGTCAATGTGGACAAACGTCATCAGCGCCTTGAGCACCGCCAGCCGCACAGACGTGATGGTGTGGCGCAGGAAAGGATACAGGCGCGGCACCAAAAGGGTAAACGACCGCTCCTCGTCCTTTTCGGCCGACGCCTTCATGGCGTTGAGAACCTCTGGGAAGCTGCACAGGATGGCGAGCAGATCCATGATCTTGCCGGTAGACGCGCTCAGGTCGTCGCCCAGGCTCGACAGGCTCTCCCACACAATGTAAATCAGTCCGTCCAGGGCCGACGGCCGCATCGACACAAACTCCTTGGCCATGGGGATGAGCGTCGCCGCGCTGACCGACCGCACATCGTCGTCCTGGTCGGCAAGGCCCTTCATGACCGCGCTGATCACCCCGTCGATCATGTTGCTGTGCTGCAGAAGCAGGTCCTTGCGAACCGCCACAACATAGCGCAGGCCGACCATGCCGCCGTGGCACACGGCCCAGACGTGGCGGTCCAGCTGCAGGTCGTCCTGCATCACCAGCCGGAAGAGGATGCGGTAGATGGAGTGCACCGACTCCGCCGGGACGTGGTAGAGCACCGCGCCGAGCGTCTGGCCAACCGTTTCCCGGATGGGCGCCACCGACGTGTCCGAGCTGAAGTCGGTAAACCGGTCCAGCATCAGTACGCAGCAGAGCCGGCACGCCAGGTCGTCCAGCCACATGCGGTTGGCCCTGTCGTTTTCCTCACGTGTCTTGCTCTGCTCACGGCCGGCGCCTGCACCGTGGACGCGGATGATCTCGCGCAAACCCATGGCTGCGCCGTGCCGCGTCTCCCAGCTCGGGTCGAACAGGTCCACCTTGAGAAACTCGCATAGGCGCTCGTACGGCCATTCTGAACCGTCATCGCCCTCGTCCACGTCAATCTCAGGCTTGATGGGCACGACGGCGCCCTTGAACTCCGAAACCACCTTGCTCTCCTCGTCCACATCCGTCGGCCGGTCGAGCGTAAAGTACTCCGACACCTTGCCGTTCTTCTTGTCCATGTCGGGAAGGCCATCGTCGCCAAAGGCGTCAGATGCCCCCGTGCCGTTGCGGCGAAGGGACAAGTCGCCAAACCCACTCTTTCCTTGCGCGGCTCGCTGCAGTTCCCGCTTTCGTTTGCGTTTTAGCACGTTCAGTTGCCGTGAGCTCAGACCGCCAAACTCGTCGCCTTGCTGGCCATTCGAGCCCGCTGCGCCGCCTGATGACGTGCCGTTGGCATCGTGGCTCGAGCCGTTGGCGCCGGATGTCTCCTGTGACGGCGTATTCCCGTCGCCGCTGCTGGCATTTTTTATGGCATCGAGCGGAATGGGCATCTCGTCGTCCTCAAAGGGTCGACCTAAAAGCCCTAGACGCCCATTGAGCGTCTTCTTTTGGTGGGCTAGGCGGTCCGGTGGCAAAAGCGCCGCGAGTGTCAGGTCCACAGTGCCTCCACGCAGTAGCTCCCGCCCATATTTCAGCACGGCGTTGACGTTGAGAGTGTCGAGATCGTAGAGTTCGTCGTGTGAGAAGATGGTGTCTTTGGATTCTTCCTTCTTCACAGGTGCGCCGCCGGCTTCGCTCGCAGGCTCCTCCTTGGCGTCCTTGCCAGTCTCCTCTTTGGGCTCGACAGGCTCCGCCTTGGCCTCATCAGCATTTGGGGCGTAGAGCTCGGCATGTTCGATGATCTTGCCCAGTGCCTTGGCCGCTGTGCTTCGGGTCTCCCAGTCTTTGTGACGCAAATAGGGGACCACTCGGCCAATGATGTTGAAAAGCTCTTCGGGGTGCTGCTTTTGCCAGTCGGCTAGCTGATTGACAGCCGTATCCCGGATCAGGCGTGTGCTGCCTGTCTCGAGGATTCTGCGCCATGTTAGCCATCGGACTAAGGCTGAGACTCGGGCAAATAACTAGAGCAGCCGGGCGCGGGCTGCCGCGTTAGTACTCACGTGACAAGTCGGTCAAGTCTGTCCCTGGTATTAGCATGTGCTTTACATGGCGGGTGCACGTGACTCACCTCGAGGCCATGTTGACTCTTCATGTCAGGACAAACGGGTGGCAAGCAGCCAATCAAGTGGCGATCTGCATCAACAAAATGTCTCGGTTCTGCGTGCTAGAGACGGTGAAGACAGGGTCAGCAGACTGAAGATATCGCAGCGAGAGGGGAGACGCGACAAACACGCGCTTATAAAACGACAGGAAAAAGTGGTCTCGTGGGGGCCGGGATGGCAGTGAAGAAGGAAACGGGTAACAGGTACTGACCGAGTTTGCTAGATGATGTGACAAGTTGGGCTCGAAAACGTCAGTCCAAAGAGCGGCCAGATTTGATTGGGCTGATCGCGACGGCAATTGAAGCTGAGCTCCCAAAGGCGCGCTGGGCCTGGAAGCTCGGCCATTTTGGGGGGTGGACAAATTCTGGTACTCACTAGTGGTGGGAGGTGCAGGCTGCTGATTAACGTATTGTAGAGGCCACCATATGTGGCGAGGTGGGTGGTGGACGGGCGAAAGAAAAAAGAGTGGGCGGCCGGCGGTCTATATGACAATGCGTATTTTTATACACGTTTTCACTTGCCCTTTGACTCCCCTGGAGCTGCCGGGTGGGCCGCGCACGACCCTGTCTCCACTTCCCAAGCTTTTCCCATTTTTCATTTTATTATTTTATTATTCCCTTTCTTTTCTTTCTCGAATGGCGTATTGTTCTGCTGTCAGTGGCAATAAGCACTACTCGGATGCTCCTCCTCCCCAATGCCGACATACCATCGCCCCTTCCCAACTACATACTTGTACCATCAAGATACACCTCGGCCGCTGTGTATTCCCCAACGTGTAACCGCAGCCAACCTGTCCCGTGCTCCCGCTCCTGCAGACGCGATTGTAAAATGAGATAAGATTCTCCGCATCTTTGTCACTGGTACGGAGTACTTTTCTACCAAGATGTCATAATACGTAGTAGGTATGGGTGTTGGCTGTGACTCGGTCCCTGCATTCTCCCTTGCGCTGTTGCTCGTCACAAGGCGGTGCATGCTCGTGGCTGCCTTGTGAGCAAGAAGATGGCTGGGCAACTTTTTGACCACAGGCACCCACCGCCCAACAGCCGCGCAAAAATGGACTGCCATCTGCGCGTCCCCACAGCCAATTACGGACCGCCATCAGAGATAAACGGCGCTAGGCAGAGTTTTATTTCGATGCAGGGCGTCGATCGCTGCGCGCAGAGGAAAATCGTGCAAGAAAAAGAAAGCCGTTCCCGTCAGACCAAAGTTGATTTATCGAGAGTGCTGGTAAGCTATCAGTGCAAAAGTAGCTCGGCCGAGCTAATGAAAGCGTGAAAGCGCCTCCCGACTGATCCGGTCTAGGCCGTTGAGCCTCGAGCAGAGATCGTGCTTGCGTTATCAGAGACAGAATACTGTATCTTACATAGCTTCCTGCAATGCTATGAAAAGATACTCCGTACCCGAACGGCACTTTTCATATCACGTGATGCTGCCAATCAAGCCTTCACATCTACGTCGTACTTCCGTCCGTATTCCGGCACCGCGACCTTGAACGACAGCTTCATTTGTAGGGGTACAGGTGTGATGAAACTCGCTAACTCTGCAATGTGCCGCATGCCGAACGCGTCCTGCGTTGCGCCCGGTAATGCAGACTGGGTACTCCGTAGGAAGCCTTGCCTCTTTGGCAAGGACATATATGCCCCGCATTGTAATTCGGTGGTCCGTGCACCCATACACAGCACGTTCCCTTGCGCCCGCGACGCGTCGTTTCCCCATTTAACCAACGATCACGAGTCGCGACGCTACGATATCGACGAAAGGGCACATTGCGCTGTCCCCAGCTCCTTACTCTGGCATAATTTGCTGGGCCTGTGACTGCTGGCTTTGTGCAAGACTTTCTCTCGTCTCCCCCCGCGCGCCGCTGCCCGTTGGCAGCGAACCACCGCCGCCATGTACATCAAACAACTCATCATTCAGGGCTTCAAAAGGTAATTCATTCCCTCCATCGGATCCGCACTTGGTCTGTGGCGATGCCGAGCCTGTCTCACACCGGTTCTTTAGCTACAAGGACCAGACGGTCATGGAGCCCTTCT
This sequence comes from Leptographium galeiforme, assembly GCA_004028395.1. NCBI lineage: Eukaryota > Fungi > Ascomycota > Sordariomycetes > Ophiostomatales > Ophiostomataceae > Leptographium > Leptographium galeiforme. Next base: position 60,355 of record RQWE01000027.1, read on the forward strand.
CGCCCGGCACAAACGTCATCGTGGGCCGCAACGGCTCTGGCAAAAGCAACTTTTTCGCCGCCATTCGCTTCGTCCTCGGCGATGCCTACACCCAGTTGAGCCGGGAGGAGCGCCAGGCTCTTTTGCACGAGGGCTCCGGCTCTGCCGTCTTGTCTGCGTACGTGGAAATCATCTTTGACAACAGCGACAACCGCTTCCAGACCAACAATAAGGAGGTCTCGCTTCGGCGGACTATCAGCCTGCGGAAGGACGAATATGCCGTCGATAAAAAGGTGTCCACGCGGAGCGAGGTCATGAGCATGCTGGACACAGCCGGCTTCTCTTTGAAGAACTCATACTACATTGTGCCCCAGGGTCGTGTCACCGCCCTGACCAACATGAAGGAGTCCGACCGGCTCAAGCTACTAAAGGAGGTCGCCGGCACAGAGAGCTACGAGGCGCGTCGCGCCGAATCGCTCAAGATCATGGCCGAAACCGAAAACAAGCGGGCCAAGATCGACGAGCTGCTCGAGTACATCAAATCTCGCATGAGCGAACTGGAGGAGGAAAAAGAAGAGCTGCGCGGGTTCCAGGAGAAAGACAGGGAGCGGCGGTGCTTGGAATACGCCTTTCACCACCATCACCAGGTCGCTCTGACGGAGGCGCTCGAAGAGATTGACCGCACGCGGCAAGATGGTGCCGACAACTCGGGCACAAGCCAGAAACTGTTTTTGGAGGGCGAGCAAACCATTGCCAGGATCGAGGGCGAGCTTTTGGAGCTGCAGCGCTCGCTCGACCTCTTGAATATGGATCGTCAGGAGTACGAAAATGATGCGCGCGAAATTTCGCGGAGCAAGGCAAAGGCAGAGCTCAAGGCGAAGAGCCTTGCTGACAGCCAGACGGCTGTCGAACTCTCCAAGCAGAAGCACGACACCGAGCTCAAAGTGGTTCGCTCCGAGATTGCCGCCACGGAGGCGCAGCTCGCACACATCCTTCCCAACCTAGAAACACGCAAGGCCGCCGAGGTAGAAGGCCGACATGCCCTGCAGACTACAGAAGCGCGACGACAGCGGCTGCTGAACAAGCAGTCCCAGGGAGACCGATTCCGCAACAAGGCCGAGCGGGACCAGTGGATTGAGGGCCAGCTCACGGAGCTGCGCAGCACCCTCGGTGCCCTGCGCGCCAACCGCGTGTCCGCTGCCGAGGAAACGGAGGAGGCCAAGAGGCTGATTGCGTCTCTGGAGGTGGATGTCGAGCAGCTGTGGAAGGGCATCGAAAGCTTTGGCACGCACCGCACGACACTCGCCGAGAGCTTGTCCAAAGCACAAGACAAAGTACAGAAGCTGGACGACGAGAGACGGGCACTGCGGCGCGAAGACGACAAGCTGAGCACACACATTGCCAACGCTCGTCAGGAGAGGGACCGAGCGAACCGCACGCTCAGCAACCTCATGGACAATGCCACGGCACGCGGTCTCGCCACGATCGATCGTTTGAAGCGAGATCGGGACATTCCGGGGGCCTATGGGATCTTGGCCGATCTCATGGAGGTTAGCGAAGCCTATCGAATCCCGGCCGAAGTGGTGGCCGGCAACAGTCTCTTCCATTACGTTGTGGACAATGAGGCAACGAGCACGCTGCTCTCCAGCGCACTCTACCAGCAACACGGTGGACGGCTCACGTTCATTCCGCTGGAGCAGCTGCGGCCACGGCCGGCCAACTTCCCAAGGGGTGCCAAGGATGCACTGCCTCTGGTGGAGAAGATCCAGTACGATGCGCGCTTTGAAAAGGCCTTCCAGCACGTGTTTGGCACGACTGTTGTCTGTCCGAGCGTGTCCATCGCGGCTCAGTACGGCCGCAGCCACGGTGTGGACGGCATCACGCCGGACGGCGACACGACCAAACGCACCGGCACCATGACGGGCGGCTACGTGGATCCGTCGCGCTCGCGTCTCGAGGCGATTCGGGCGGTCAACCGGTGGCGAGGCGAGTACGACAGCCTCGTATCTCAGGCCGATCAGATCAGGCGCCTGATGGACAAGAAGGAGCAGGAGGTGACGAATGCGCGAGGCGAAGAGCAGAAAGTGCTCCACCAGATGAGGCAGCTGGAGGAAGGCTTTGGGCCGAGCCGGTCGGAGCTGAGTGCCAAGAGGGCGCAGCTGGAGCGGGAGCGGGCCCGCCTGGACACGCTCAGCCAGCGCTACGACTCGATCAACAAGAGCATGGATGAATACGCGACATCGCTCGAGTCGTTTGAGGCGGAGAAGAAGTCGGACTTCAAAAAGGCGCTCACGGCCGCTGAGGAGCAGCAGCTGGAATCGCTCAACGGCGAGGTGCAGAAGCTCCAGCGGCAGCTCAACGAAGCGAGCAGTCGGCGCCGGGAGATTGAGAGCCAGAAGCAGATCCTGGAGGTGGACCTGCGGCAGAACCTGCGGATGAAGGAGGACCAGCTCACGAGCCAGGTGTTTGATACGATGGCGTCTGTGGGTGGAGACGGCAACTACACAGAGGCGCAGAAGGAGCTCAAGAAGCTGCAGAAGCGTCTGCGGGACAAGGAGACGAGGCTGCGCGAAACGATGGACGAGATCGACAAGAAGACGGCCCTGATGAACGAGCAGCGGGCGAAGAAGGGCGAGCTGGAGCAGAGACAGCAGGAGACGGCGGCACAACTGGAGCGGAGCCAGAAGTGGATGGAGAAGAACCTGCAGCGGCGGGCGCTTCTGACGCAGCAGCTGGCGGAGGCGGCCAAGAACATTCGCGATCTCGGCGTGCTGCCGGAGGAGGCGTTTGAGAAGTACGAGCGGATGGATCCGTCAAGAGTGAGTGGTCCTGGCGGGCAGACGCAGACGGCAGACGGCAGACGGCAGGCTAACGCAGCGGACAGATCTCCAAACGGCTCAAGAGCGTGCTGGAAGCGCTCAAAAAGTACCGCCACGTCAACAAGAAGGCGTTTGAGCAGTACAACAGCTTCACGAACCAGCAGGAGCAGCTGTTGTCTCGGCGCAAGGAGCTGGACGAGTCGCAGGAGTCGATCGAGGAGCTGGTGGCCCATCTGGACCGCGTCAAGGACGAGTCGATTGAGCGGACGTTCAAGCAGATCTCCAAGGAGTTTGCCATGATTTTCGAGCGGCTGGTGCCGGCGGGCCACGGACGGCTGGTGATTCAGCGGCGGGACGACCGGCGCGGCGGGCCGGTGGAGGAGGAGGAGGGGGGCGAGGGCGAGGGCGACAACGGCCGGCAGCGGACGCGGCGCAGCGTGGAGAGCTACACGGGCGTCGGCATCAGCGTGTCGTTCAACTCCAAGGACATGGACGAGCAGCAAAAGGTGCAGCAGCTCAGCGGCGGGCAAAAGAGTCTGTGCGCCTTGTGCCTGGTGTTTGCGATCCAGCAGACGGACCCGAGTCCGATGGTGGTGTTTGACGAGGTGGACGCGAACCTGGATGCGCAGTACCGGACGGCGGTGGCCGGGCTGCTGTCGTCCATCTCGCAGGACGCCGGCACGCAGTTTATCTGCACGACGTTCCGGCCCGAGATTGTGCAGGTGGCGGACAAGTGCTACGGCGTGACGTTTACAAACAAGACGAGCTCGATCGACTGCGTGACGACGGAAGAGGCGCTCAGCTTTGTGGAGGGCCAGAAGCAATAATGGGAGGGCGGCGGCGTCTTGATCTGTGTGTGTATCGTGTATGTTACTATGTTACTACGGGTCCTTTCCGCGGGGCAAAGAGGCCTGGCGCTGTGGTGGTTATGTACGTGAATTCCTGGCCTGTTTTGTGCAAGATAAAAGGTTTATTCATCATGACTAGTCCCATGTCTTTGGAACACTGAGACATGAACGGTATTCGGGACGCGTGAGGACGCCAACGAGCCACTAGTTTACGGACGACAGAGGGGCCATACACCAAAAGTTGTTTGTCCACTCTGACGGTCGGACGTCGTCTTGAAGAAATCTGTCACAACTCCTTAATTGCGAGTTTCCCCCACGCAAAAAGCAAAGGTCCCGCACTCAAATAGCGTTGCAAATGAGTTCATCTTGTCTTGTACGCTGCTGCCAGCTGTCTGTCCAAAGACGGACGGTCGGCGAGCATCGCATCCGCGCTCAAGACCCGAAAACATGGTTTCGACGGCCGAGATTGGCAAAAGACTGGCGGATGCGGCACACCCGATCAAATGTAAAAACTAAAACGACTACTCCGTACAAAGAAAAAAAAAGTGGACAAACCGTACGACATCCCCAATGATGATTTCAGCGCATCGGTGATGGTTTCAATTTTTGGTGGAAAGAAAAACTTGAGAGATTGAACCATAAAACCCGCGGAAAAAAAAAACAGGAGGCCACTTCCTATATACTACCGTGTGATGTGCACGTGACCTAATGACTAACCAAGTGAAAGTATCCAGCATAACAACCCAATTTGTTGATTGTTGATAATTCGTTCCCTTCATGTTCTTCGTGATAACCCCCATGTCCCCTTCCGTGTCCTGCCCTCACTTCCAAAACCAGCCGCTCGGCTTGGGGCCGTCTGCGGCGTTGCTGCCGGGCCGGCTGTCCTCTGGCGGCGTCTTTGTGTCCTGCTGGCGGTCCGACGGCGGCTCGGCTGCCGCGGTCTTGTCCGAGGGATCGGCAGAGCGGATCGAGTAGCGAGTCTCGCGGGCGACCTCGTTGCCGTCGGCGTCCAGCCGTCGCACGACGGTCTTGACGTGGCGGTTGCCAAAGACGTCTGTGTGATTCTCGGTCGTCTCAATGGTCTCGCCCGGACGTCCGTCCGTGGTCTGCGGCGTGGCCACTTCTGCAGTGGTGCTGGTGGTGGCGACGCTTCCTGTGGTCGCTTCGGACATGCTCGACAGCGACTTGACAAACGTGCTCAGGGACTTCTCGGCGTTGGAGTAGGCGGACCGCACGGCCGTGTACAGCTCGTCTTCGGTGTCGGCCGGGCGATGCTCGGCGGCGGCGGCTGCGTCGCGCGTCGCCGTGTTGGCGCCCGTGTCCTCGTCAATGATGCGGCTGAGCACGCGGAAGACTCGATCCAGCTCGTCAAAGAGACCGCCCTGGGCGAACCGCCGAACGGGCACGCGGCCGTCGTCGCCAGCCCGTCGATTCCACCCGTACGCGCTGTCCCTGTTGTCTTTGTCGTCGTCATGGCCGCCGTCGTTGTCGACATCTTCGTCGTCGAAATCGTCAAAGTCGTCGTAGTCCTCGTCGGCGGCTTGCTGTGGCAGCGGCGACTGTGCCTCCCGCCAGGGGTCCTGCTGCTTGCGGTCGGTCAGGGCGGCGACGGCCTGGACGACGCTGTCGTTGGGCGTGTCGGCCGAGAGCGGGTCGCTGGTGGCGGTGGCGACGACTGTCTTTGGGAAGTAGGCGTTGAGAAGCTGCTCGCTGTGCATGCGATGGAAAAAGACATAGGGCGGCTCGACAGAGCTGCCGTAGCGCATGCGGTAGTGCAGGTTGCGGTAGGAGCGGGAGGTGAGGTCGAGCAGGGGGCGGTTGCTGCTGGCGCGCAGCAGGTCCTCAAAGGCGTCAGTGTAGGTGAAGGAGAAGGGGTCGGCGCCAAAGGGGGTGTCCGAGGGGATAGGGGGTGGCAGGAGGTGGTGTTGCTGCTGCTGCTGAAGTTTGAGCGGCGAGTAGGGCGAGTAGTAGATGAACTTGTGCCATTCGAGCAGCTGCGCAGCGTCGACGCCGTCGAGGATGCCGCTATCGTCGGAGGGGGGAGGGGTCGTGTCGGAAGACGACGATGCACAGGTCGAGGGAGAGGCCACAGAGGTCACGGAGGAGGCCGACACCGAGGACGCGGCGCGGGTGCCGTCGCTGCTGCTGCTGCCGCTGTCGGCGCTGTCGGCGCTGTCGGCGCTGTGGCCGTTGACGCCGTTGCCGGTCGCATTTTCGGCGTTGTCGTCTGGCAGGTTGAGATTCAGGTTCTTGGTGACAATCGAGGGAATGCCCAGCAGACCGTTGAGGGTCATGCCAATGTGCGCGTCAACATGCTGCTTCCAGCGGATAAAGGGGTTCTTGGGCGGCTCGTTGTCGTCGGCGGCCATTTTGAATGCGGGTTGCAAGATAAGACGGATGAAGCGGTTGAGTGTTGCCGGGAAAAAGCGAAATGCCCCGAAATGGTCAGCAGATGTCGGGACGGATTTACGACGTAGCAGTACTCATTACGGAGTAGGCGCCCCCTCACATCAAGGTAAACCCGCCACAACGAGGCAGTATCCCCGGTGCAGAAAAGCGGGGCAGCATGGCACCGGAAGCTACGGCAGGTGCATGAAGGGGGCACGTCTGACGACAGGCCTGCCTCGTTTCCATGGATCTCCCAGTTAATTGCCACTGTAACGGGCGAGTACGTCGTTTCTTTCTGGAGCACCCTCTTGTCAGGTACTACGAGTATGTCCCCAACACTTGAGTTTGCCACTAACACGTCAAAGTGCAGTAGGCAACTGTTCTGGAACACGAGGGGAGCATATGCCAACGACTAACTGCTCTGCATCCGGGATGGCTGTCGCGGTGTCCCGACGCATCGTCTTTTTTTTGGAGGCATGGAAGAGAGAAGTTGAGGGTAAAAGCGGACAGACAGTCACGTAGGGTTCGGGAAATCTTCAATCATGGTGATGCTTGGTAAGGGTTTTGTTTGTGGCATCTAGGGTATTCAAGTCAATCACCTGGAGCAGCGACAACGCGGTCAAATCTGGTGATTGAAATGTCGGCGACGAGGCGAAGGCGGAGGCAGGCTGTGAAGGCTCTTGATTGCGAAAAGCAGGCGGTGTCAAGTTGGCCAATTACCCTACGGAGTACTTACGGAGTATGGGGTGAGAGTTTCCACAAGTAGAGGGTCGTACTACAGCACATGTTCGCCCCCAAAGCGCTAGCATGATACGACGCAATAGTGTGTTCTTAGCGTGCGATTTCTGGGGCCTGCTTAATTTGATGCTTCGCGGTTCCCCGTCATGAAGTAAGAGCGACCCGCGAACGGTTATCCTTTTTTTTTTCTGGGTCGCTAGAAGCCAGATTTTTTCGCTTTCCCGACTTTGCCATCTGCCTTGCATCTCCGTCGCCTCTGGGCCCGTGGTTCGACTTGGCATTTGGCACTTGACTCGTTGTTCTGCGTGTTGGTCTGGCGGAATCTGGCGGAAAGCTGCGCCAAAGTCCGAGCCGAACGAGTCGGCGATGCTCCAATGATCAAACGCCCGCTTTTGAGTCGTTGGCGGTTCAGCACGAAGGCGACGCTCTGACGAGTCTGTCTCGATGGATCTGGCGTCGACGTCGTGGCCGCCGTTTCCGGGCGGCGGGGTGTACGAGAACAACGGCACGGCGGGCGAGCCGGGGCTGGAGCTGCCGAGCAACTGGTCGTCGCTGATCGGGATCGTGACGGCGATTATCGGAAACGTGCTGATTGCGCTCGCGCTCAACGTGCAGCGGTACGCGCACCTTCAGCTGGAGCAGCAGCGGCGGGCGAACCGGGAGCGGGCGCGGCGGGCGCTGAAGGGGGTCCATGGGGATGGGGGGGTGGAAAGAGATGGAACGAGCGGAACGAGCGGAGGGAATGGGGGGGATGGAGCAAACGGAATCCGCAGAAGCCGCGGAACGACAGACACCCACGGCGGCAGCTACGGGTCGGTGGGCCGCGACGGCGTGCGGTACCGCGACCACGACGAGGGCGAGGCGGAGGCGGCCCACGAGTCGCAGCCGCTGGTGGGCAGCAGAAGAAGCAGTGAAATCCACGAGACCGACGACAGCAGCCACGGCAGCCACAGCAGCCACAGCAGCCACAGCAACACCAGCACGACCGACTCCCCCCCCACATCCTACCTGCGCTCGCCGTACTGGTGGCTGGGCCAGGTGCTGATCACGGTGGGCGAGATGGGCAACTTTCTGGCGTACGGATTTGCGCCGGCGTCGATCGTGTCGCCGCTGGGCGTGGTGGCGCTCATTTCCAACTGCGTCATGGCGCCGATGCTGTTCAAGGAGCGCTTCCGGATGCGGGACTTTTGGGGCGTGCTGGTGGCGGTGGGCGGGGCGGTGACGGTGGTGCTGAGCGCCAAGCAGGAGGAGACCAAGCTGGCGCCGCACGACGTGTGGGACGCCATCACGACGCCGGCCTTTGAGGTGTACGTGGCCGTGTCGGGCGGCCTGATTGCGCTGCTGATGTGGGCGAGTCCGCGCTACGGCCGCCGCACCATCCTGATCGACCTCGGCCTGGTCGGCCTCTTTGGCGCCTACACGGTGCTGGCGACCAAGGGCGTCTCGTCCATGCTCTCGTCGACGCTGCTGGGCGCCTTTCTGACGCCCATGACCTACGGGCTGCTCGTCGTCCTGCTCGGCACCGCCGTCATGCAGGTCCGCTACGTCAACAAGGCGCTGCGCCGCTTCGACTCGACCCAGGTGATCCCCATCCAGTTTGTCATGTTTACGCTCTCGGTCATTATCGGCAGCGCCGTGCTGTACCGCGACTTTGAGCGCACCACGGCCGAGCAGGCCGCCAAGTTTGTCGGCGGCTGTCTGCTGACCTTTTTCGGCGTCTTTGTCATTACCACCGGCCGGCCGACGGCGACCCCGGACGACGACGACGACGACGACGACGAGGGGGGCCTCCCCAAGGACCCCGACGGCAATGTCCACAATGTCCATCTCCGCCTCGACAGCCGTCTCGACGACCTCGAGGCCGCCCGCACCTCCCTGTCCCTCGAGACGCCCCGCACCATGGACGGCTCCCGTCGCTCGTCCCGCGTGAGCACCAACACGCGACTCCCCCCGCTGGACAACCCCTGGCGCGGCGTCTTGCCCACGCGCCCACCCCTCAACCCGTTACCCACCGCCGCCGCCGCCGCCACCGCCGCTGCAGCCCTCGAGGATCCCCCCGTCACCATCCCCACCATTGCCGCTCTGGTCGTCGGCAGCCCGGCCTCGACACACCCCCCGACCCCCTCGGACCGGCCCGGCACGCCCGTGGCCTCGACGCTGCGGCCGTACACGTCTCACACGTCTCACACGTCTCACACGTCTCACGCGTCTCACACCCACTTCCAGAGCCCCATGATCTCGCCGTCGCCGCTGCTGTCCTCGACCGTCAGCACCGTCGTCGCCGACACCATTCTCAAACACATGGACGGCCCCGTGCCGCCGCCGCCCCCCCGCCGCCTCTCCAACCGCCGGCCGCGGCCCGGCCTGCGCTCCAGCCTGTTTGTGCCGCACGACGAGCTGGACGACGCCGAGTGGCTGATGCAGCCGTTCCTCGGCCAGCAGCACCACCACCGCCACCAGCAACACCAGCAGGAACACCCCTACCCGCCCTATCGCGACGAGCCGGGCGAGCCTGCCGTGTCTGCCCAGGCCAGGCTCTCGGCCGGGCCCCGAACCGAATCTGACCCGACCCTCTCCCACACCGAAACCGAAACCGAAACCGAAACCGAAACCGCCAAGGAGCAGGGCCGCGCCCGCACCCGCAGCTTCAGCAACACCCTCGGCGGCTTCTTTTGGCCGCGCCGCAAGCGCCGCAACACCAGCCCCGAAACCGCCATCACGCGCTCCGCCGACGCCTCCCCCGGCCTGGCTCTCCTCCACGACCCCGACTACACCGATATTGACGATCCACCGCCGCCGCCGTCGTCGTGACGCCGCGCTTGTCTGCTTTTCCCCATTCACATTTCCTCCCTTGTTGTCCATATATCCAGGTTCTTGATCTTTCCTTTACGATTATATCCCCCATATGCAGAAATAGAAACTGTCATTGCGCTGTCTTGTGCAGCCATGGTTTGTACTGTACAGTTTGTACTGTACAGTGTACACGAGAAACGCCGTCCTGGCCGTACTGTGGCCGTACTGTGGCCGTAGTCCGCGGCCGTAGTCCCTAGCTCGTAGTCGAGACCTCTCTCGTCTCTCGCCCTTGTCTCTCGCCCTTGTCTCTCGCCCTCCCCCCTCACGCCTTCGCCTCCGCCGGCGTCCCCTTGAGCGCCCATTCCCGCAGCACCGTCTTCAGCAGCTTGCCCGTGCTGGTCTTGGGCAGCTCCACCACGCACTCGACCTCGCGCGGCACCATGAACCGGCTGATGCCGCTCTGGTGCTTGACCCAGTCGAGAAACGCCGCCGGATCCAGCGCCGCCGCGCCCGCCCGCACCGTCATGTACGCCTTGGGCCGCTCGCCCCAGTGCGAGTCCGGCACCGCCACCACGGCCGCCTCGAGCACGTCGGGGTGCTCGACCAGGACGCTCTCGAGCGCCACCGACGAAATGTTCTCGCCGCCGGAAATAATAATGTCCTTGGCCCGGTCGAGAATCTGGATGCTGCCGTCGGGGTGGCACACGGCCAGATCGCCCGAGTGCAGCACGCCGCCGGCAAAGAGCCGCGCCGTCGCCGCCGCGTCCTTGTAGTAGCCGCGCGCGCAAATGTTGCCCTGGAACACAATCTCGCCAATCGTCTTGCCGTCGTGCGGCACGTCCTCGATCACGGTGCTGGCCCGTTCGGCGCCGGTACTCGACTCGTCGGCCGTCTTGATCACGCGGGCCGGCAGGCTGGTCAGAAAGCCGTGGCCCTGCCGCGCCATGCGGGCAAACTTTTCGTGCGGCGGCAGCCGGTGCCACGACGGCAGCACGTAGCCACGCGTGATGGGGCCGTAGGTCTCGGTCAGGCCGTAGACGTGCACGGGGCGAAGGTTGAGGTTTGTCTGGGGGGTTAGAAGAGAGCAGGAAAGAGGGAAAAGGCCACAAGAAGAACTCGTCAAAAGCGACACCCACCATCTGCTCAAACAAATGCGCCGTCGGCGGGCTCGCCGCCACCGTGACGTTGACGGGCCGCGGCAGACGGCCGGCCTCGGCCGCCGCACACAGCAGCGTGTTGACGGTGGGCGCCGCGTTGAAGTGGGTGACGTGCTCCTCGCGCAGCAGCCGCCAGATGAGCGGGTAGTCGATCTTGCGCAGACACACGTGGGTGCCGCGCACAGCGCACACGGCCCACGGAAACGTCCAGCCGACGGCGTGGAAGAGCGGCAGCGTCCAGAGATAGCGGCAGCGGCCGGGGTCCCTGGCGCCGGGCTCAGACTGCGTCTCGCTGTCGCCGGCCTCCGACATGTTGAGTCCGGCCTCGACCACGTTGGCCAGCGCCGCCAGATACGCGCCGCGGTGCGTAAACTCCACGCCCTTGGGCCGCGCCGTCGTGCCCGACGTAAACGGCACCGCAATCACGTCGTCCTCGCCCGGCACCGCCGACCCGCGCGCCGCCGCCACCGCCGTCCGCAGCGCATCCCAGCCGCTGCTGGCCGTGTGCGGTGCGTGCGGTGCGTGCGGTGCGTGCGGTGACTGCTGCGTGGCCGCCTCCTCCAGCCGCAGGCCCTCCAGCACGGCCGCGTCAAAGGCCCCGCGCAGCTCGCCCTCGGTCGCGTCCACGTCGGCGTCCACCAGAATCGGCACCTTGGCGTGGCTCGCCGCATAGCAGCCAGTCCCCTCCGTCAGCAGCGGCGCGAACTGCGCGTCCGCCACGATCACGTCGACGTCGCCCCAGTCAAACACATACGCCACGTCGCCCGCCGTCAGTCGGTAGTTGGCCGGCACCAGCACGCCGCCCGAAGCCCCCGAAGCGTAAATCGTCTCGAGAAAGGCCGGCGTGTTGGGCGCCAGGATGCCGATCCGTCGGTACCCGTGGTGCACAAAGTACCACGCCAGGCCGCGCGCCCGCTCGGCAAAGTCGGCGTACGTGCGTCGCAGCATGCCGCCGTTGGCCGTGATGTGCACAATCGCCTCGGCCTCGGGCTCGATCATGGCCGCACGCTCGAGAAAAAAGGTCGGCGAGAGCGAGTGCCGATGGACCAGCTGCTCAGGCGGCGGCGCCGACGGGCCAACCAGGTGGCTGAGCACGGAACCCAGGCGAGAGCGAGGACCAGACATGATGATGGGGGGAAAAAGAGGGGATGGGCGAGGGGGGGGATGAGGGAAGGGGAGAGGGGATGAGGGAAGGGGAGAGGGGATGAGGGGATGGAGAGGATGGACGGCACGGATTGGATGAAGAGAAGGGATAACGAGGATGGAGGGGATGTAGAGGACGGACACCACGGAAAAGACGGAGAGGGGATTTGAGCAAGTTGAGAGAGAGGCTGCAGAGGCAAGAGAACAAGTCCGAGAAAGACGGCCGGCCTCGACTAAAAAGCAAAAGAAATCACACAAAAAGACCACCAAAGCCAACCCTCGCAATGGGGAACAACGCAGACCGAGGCCACAAGACGCATTCCCAGCCAAACGGCACAATCCACAAACGGACGAATAGAAGCACACCCAGACGGCGTACTACCGAATTGCTGGCTGTATTACCGGTCTGTGGAGCCGCACATCACTGGCCGAGCCCGAGGCAATAGCGCAGGTCAGCTGATCCTAGCTTGCTTTTTCCACAAGCCGCCTTCCCCTTTCCCCACCGCTCGTGTGGAGTAACTATGGGGAAGCGGGGAGGGGAGTTTGGAAATCATAGAGGTCGTCCATCGCAAAACGGTCCCCCTCTTCTCGACCTCCCTCAGTCCGGCCCTAGTCCCGCATCAGGCGGTCAAACAGCGGCTGCATGGCGCGAGCACTCTTCTTGGCCTGCCGAGTCTGCCCATGGGCGTAGTCGACAAACGTGACGCCAAACCGCGTCGCATAGCCGTCAGCCCACTCAAAGTTGTCCAGCAGCGACCAGGCCAGGTAGCCGCGCACGTCCACGCCGTCCTCGGCCACCGCCTCCGCCATGGCCTGCACGTAGTCGGCAAAGTACTGCACCCGAAAGTCGTCCTCCGTCGCCGCCGCCGCCGCCGCCGCCCCCGTCGTCCGGCCGTCCTCGCCCTTGATGCACGTCCCGTTCTCCGTCACCACAATCTTGGGCCGTCCGTACCGCGCACCGATCCAGCCCAGTAGCGCCCGGAACCCGCCCGGATTCGGCCGCAGCCACGCCACCTGCGTCTCCGGCCCGATCCACTCGCCCGCCTTGGACACTGGCAGCACGTCGACGTGGCCCAGATAGTCGCTCGCTCCCGGCGTCCCCGTCCGGTGCCGCACGTAGTTGGCCGTGTAGTGGTTCATGCCGTAAAAGTCGTTGGACCCCTGCACCAGCTGCCGCTCCTCGTCCGAAAACCGCGGCAGCCGCTCGCCCAGCTGCGCGCGCATCGACGCCGGGTACTCGCCAAAGTACACCGGGTCGCCGAACCACGCAATCGTAAACTCGAGCTTGCGCTGGGCCGCCGCCACGTCCTCGCTCGACGCCGCGTCCCACGGGTACGTCGCGTCGCCGTTGAGCGTGATGCCAATCTCACCCATCTCGCCGTCCCCGCCGCCCGCCCGAAAGTCCCGTCGGTACGCCCGTACCGCCCGCCCGTGCGCCACCAGCATGTTGTGGCCCGCGATCCACGGCTCCCGCGTGCTGTCGCCCGCCGCCGCCCGCCGCCGGTCCGACGTCCGCCCCGGCGCAAACACGCCCTCGCCGTAGCCCAGGATCGCCGAACACCACGGCTCGTTGAACGTGATCCAGCGCTTGCACTTGGGCAGCGCCGCAAACACGACGCGTGCATAGTGCTCAAAGTCCAGCGCAAACTCTTCCCGGCTCAGCAGCCCGCCGTACCGCTGCTCCAGCGCCTCTGGCAGATCCCAGTGGAACAGCGTGACAAACGGCACAATCCCCGCCTCCACCAGCGCGTCCACCAGCCGCACATAATAGTCAAGCCCGGCCTGGTTAACCGGGTCCGCTCGTCCGCCGAGTGGGATCACGCGGGACCACGAAACGGAGAAGCGGTACGCCCGCGCTCCCAGCGACCGTAGCAGCGCCACGTCCTCCTCCCACCGGTGGTACGAATCACACGCTACCGCCCCCGAGCTGCCGTCTGCAATCTTGCCCGGGATCGCGCAAAACGCGTCCCAGATCGACGGCCCACGGCCGTCCTCATCGACGCCACCTTCAATCTGGTACCTGAGGCCTGTCAATAGGGGAAAGCGAGGGCGCCGAGATGGCACTCACGCGGCCGTGGCAAAGCCCCAGAGAAAGTCACTCGGCAGGGACATGGCCGCAGACGTGTGCAGGTCTACTCCCAAAGGTTAGCAAAGAGCTTGTATTCTCCTGCATAGGACGGCTCGGCAGTCTCTTCATCAAAGGCAGATCCGTCGTACGATACTCACCAGTCGGGCTTCCAAGCTTGCCCGGATCCGATATTCGAAATGCGGCCCGGTCCTAGATAGCAGAAGCTGCATGCAACTCTACCACAAGTGTGTGAGCCGATTTCTGTCCACTATTGAAACAAAAAAACGGTCGTGGCCAGCCTGGCTTTTTCTGGAGACATGGAAGGACCTGCCGGTATCGCTCGCACCTGCTGCGTATGCCACCGAACGAGCTTTCCAATGAATGGCGCTGATTGGCCCCCACCAACACACCCAGACCCACGCAAAACGGCACACTCGCATCGTCCAGCTTCGCACAACGAGTAAAAAGAGATTCAAAGATTAATACTCGTTCTCCAGCCAACAGCTCCTCCAGGCGAAGCTGTCGCGAACTAAACAGAGAGATGTACATGAAAATAAAAAGCCAGACAAAATACTCGCCTTCTCCCGCCAAGTTCCGTGTATGCGTTATCCGTAATGTTCAAACATGAAAAGAGGGACAAATGTTGCCAGAATCCCAAATGTGGCTGACTGCAGCCCCCCTTCCCTCTTCTTCTTCTCTTCTTCCCCTCGGTTGACTCCTACACAGCTCCGTACTCCCGTTTGTTTCCTTCTCATACATCCCTTGTCTTGTCTTTTTACTGTTCGACATCCATGGCACCCGGGATGCTGCCACCGTCGTCACCGTCGTACTTCTGCCGCTTGGCCGGGCTCGCATGGCCGCGGACCCCCGCCGCCGTGTCGTCGTCGCCCTCGGTCCACTCGACCACCTCCCACTCGACCACGGTGCCGTCGGGCCGGACGGTCGAGCCGACGTCGTGGCGGCGGATGTGTGCCGACAAGGACCGCTGGGGGTGCAGCAGCTGTCGGTCCAGTCGGCTGCCCTCGACAAATCGGTCGAGCCAGGGGAGGCCCGTGGCCGAGGAGACGCTCAGCGCCGAGGCCGCCGACGGCTTGACGCTCGGCGGCAGGTCTTTGGGCTCTTCGGGGTCGTCGGATCCCTCGGAGCCCTCGGAGCCCTCGGAGCCCTCGGACTCGTCCTCGCCTTCAATCACGGCACCCCAGTCGTCCAGGTGGTTCAGGTCTTGGCCGTACAGGCTGCCCAGCGACAGCAGGATGTAGTCGGCCTCGACGTGGGGCCCCTCGGACCAGAACGAAAGCGGCGTGCCGCAGAAGCCGCAGAAGCGGCGCTGGCTAAAGTGAGTGCCCGGAGCAGACTGCTCGAAAACGCGGTGGATCATGGCCGGAGTCTCGTCCTCAAAAAAGGGCGTGGTCGTGCTGTGGTACCACGACAGCGGCACGCGCAGAAAGGCCGGAAGCGGTGTGGCCTGTGAGGAGCCTGCTAGGTGCACCCCCCCCAATCAGTCAGTCACGTTTCTGTGGCCGCGGAGGCAGCACGCACTTTTGGAAGAACATGGACACGGAGGAGGGGGGGGGGGGGGGGGGGGGGGGACTCACGGTGGGACTCTGCCGAGTTGAACAGAATCCGGGCGACGTCGGTAGCATCTTGCGGAGGCTGCACGACGTAATGATTGCGACCACATTGGCAGCCGCCCCGGATGGAGTACAAGGGCATGCTGAGACGAGGGGCGTGGTAATGCGAGGGATGTTTCCAGTGTTTTGCAGGGGACGCGGCGGAGGGCAGCAGAGAGCAGGCTGAGGTTGGGATCAGGCAAAGCTAAGCGCCAATTGAGCGCTCGTTTGAGAAATGCCGGAAAGAAAGGGAGAGCACAGGCGGGAACGAGGCAAGAATGGACGGTCCTGAAGTCGGCTTCTATCTTACAGCGCACCCGTCGAGAGCATGGGGTGGGCAAAGAAAGGAGAGAGCTATTCAAATTCAACCTCGGGCAGGATCATGCGTTTTGGGAGAGAAGGCAACGAACGAAACCCACGGAATAACAAAGATGGGGAGAGCAAGAGAGGGGTGGAGCTCTCTGCACAGGTAAGCCCACTGGCCCACTTTTCGCCCCCCCTTCTGGATAGCCCAGATCGCCATAACCTGCAGGCTGCCTAAACTAAACGTCCGTCGTCATCTCACGGAAGGCACGGTTTGTAAAAGAACTAAGATTAGGAAATATGGAATGCCGCCGTCAAAGTACGGACAGACGACATGTGTGTGTGTGTACAGTAAGTACGCGTATAATGCCCCCAACCCCGAGCCACCGCCCCCCCGGTTTTTTTTTTCTCGAAAAGGGATCCCTTGGCCAATGCGTGTGCCCCTTTCCTGCCAAATGAAGGAAATCTGCCAGATGATGAACCCGACCCAAATGCAAAAAGGTATCGAACAATAAAGAATTTTTGGGAAATCCAGGGAAATCCAGGGAAATCCAGGGAACATCCCGAGGACATCAGTCACCGCACTCATAACTTGCGTGCCTCTGCCTGCATGCGCCGCAGGGCGTCGCGGTGCGCATCCATCAGATAGCCACGCCGCATCCGCTCGTCAAACGCGTGTTCGGCGCGCGCCTTTTCCAGCCGTTGTGACTCACGCCGCTGCAGGTCCGCCTCCTTCTGGGCCAGCATCTTGTTGCGCTGCGCCTCAATGGACTGGTTCGCGTGCAGCACGTCTCTCGACGACGGCAGCAGCGACGTCGTCGAGACCGACCGGTTCTGCAGCATCGGCACCGAGACGGACTCGCGCAGTCCGGCGCCGCCTGTCTGGCCCGGCGCCGCGCCGTGCAGGTCCACGGCCACCGAGTTGCGGAAGGCCGCCAGCTGCATATCGCGCACGACCGGTGTCGGCAGATGCTGCGAGCCGCGCTTCGGCTGGTGGCTGTCAAAGAGGCCGCTGCCCATCGTTGGCGATCCGCCCACCGGCGAAGGGCTCGGCGATCCACTCGCCCGCGGCATCGCGCCGCCGGTAATGCTGGCGTAGCTTTGCTGCCGCATCATCACCTCGCGGCGCTTGCTCATGGGCAGGTCGTCCAGGTCCGGACTCGCCGCGGCCTCGTAGTACACGGACGCGGTGCCGCTGTCGCTCGCACCAGACGCCGGAATCACCGGCATCGATGCCACGGCATGCGCCGAGCTCGGCCCGGACGCCCCCACACCCAGGCTGGCCGTGCTGCCCATCGCGTCCATCTGCTGGCTGATGGGGCCGCCAATGTAGAAGCCCTGCTGTGACTTGCTCCGGAGCAACATGTCGCGCCGCCCGATCAGCGTCTGTGGACTGCTGTACGAGACCAGACCTGGCGTGGACTGGCCATCCGGCTGGTCGCCGCCCTCCTCCGCGATGGGCGCGCTGTGCAACGCCGATGCGCGTCGCACCGGGTGGCCGCCCGAGACGATCCGGAGTCCGCTGTTCCGCACGGCTGCGGGCGCATCCGCAATGCTGTGGTAGGAGCTGGATCGAGACACGGTCGGCATCGACGATCGCCGTGCCATGGGCGGTGGTGCTCCGGTCTCGGCCGTCTGCTGCAGCTCCTCCATGTTGAGGGGCCGTGGCTTCTCAGAGTCGTAGGGCACGCTGGCTGTGGGCGCCTCCGGCTCGTCCTCGACGGAGCTCGCTGTCGCCACGATCGTCGTGGGCGTCGGCGGCTGGGTCTCGGACCGCTCCTCGGGCAGCTGCAGGGTATCCGGCTGCGGTGTTTCGGCGCGGCTCAGGTGCTTGGCCCACTCGTTCGTCCGGTACGACAGAGCAACACGCGACAGGGACGCGGGCAGGCGGTCCTTGGTGAGGCTGGCCGGCGTCGAGTTCGCCGAGGCCACCGACGGCGCCGGCTTTTCCATCGCACGAGCACTTGTCGATGCCACATCGGCCTCCTCGACGGCTGCCGAGACCGAGACCACCTCGGTTTTGTCGACCTCGTCGGCCAGCTGTGCCTTGACCTCGATTTCGGGCGCCTGCTCGTCCTCGCCCCTGGCCTCTTCTTCGTCTTGCACCGAGAACTCATCGTTGGAGCTGATGCCGTCAATGGTCGCGGCAAGCGAGCTTGTGTCGTCCCGTTGTCTGGCGTCCTCGGCCTCGATCAGATCCTCCATGCTCTCGCCTTGCTGGCGATCGTCATCGTTGTCTTTGCCGAGCGCCGCACCCGCCCGCTTCGACAGGCCTGCCAACAGGTCCGCTGAGCCTTGGGATAAGCGCTTGGCCAGGGAGTTCCGCTGGGAAGATGCCACGATGACCTTGTCGTCCTCATCGGCGAATGTGGCTACCGAAGACCGCTCGTCGTCCTCCCGGCCCTTCTCTCCTTCAGCGTCCGGGACTGTAAAGGGCAGCGGCACGATTTCTGGCCCGGGCGCCTTGGGCGCCTTTGGAACCGCGGCTTGTGCCGACATCGCCGCCGCATCCTGCGGTGTTGTTGCGCCGGCCTCGGCTTCCCTTGTCTCGGGCAGCGGCATGCCCTCGGGGTGGTCGTCTTCGGCCACGCGGACCATGATTGTACCGTCTTGCTTGTCCTGTTCCATGACCATCTCGGCTGCCCCCTTGGGCTGTACCTGCATGTCCTCTAGCTCGATCGGTTCTGTGCCTGCTGCGTCGCCGTTCTCGGCTCCCTGCACCTCAGAGTGCGGCCGGGATGGCCCGGCAGACGTGGCGTCCTCGCCTTCGAGTAGGCTCTTTTCATTTCCGAGATCCCCCACACCCGAATCAGTCACCGTGCCGTCCTCGATGCTGGCTGACGCGCCCCCACCGTACACGGCCTCCCATTCCTTGCGCTCTCGCGCATTGTTCAGTTCGATTTGGCGCCCGCGTTCCTCTTCCTCAAGTTTCAGAGCCCGTTCGTCCTCGGCACGCTCAGCCTCGCGCTTTTCACGGCGCTCTTGTACGACACGCCACAGCTTCAGCTGCGAGACGATGCCGGCCAAAAAGATGATGATGATGACGGCAAGTTCGACCCGGATGCCCCGCGTTACCGGATACGTGTCCGTCCCAAGAGGGAACAGATTGTCGTTGAGGGCCCAGATGTAGGCCCAGAACTCCTTGAGGCCGGCACGGCTAAAGGCATCGATGCCGAGAACGGTGACGGTGGCGCCGGCAAAGGAGATGCAGACAATCAGGGCGTATTGGCGGGTCCAGTGGGTGCAGTAAAAGGCAAAAGCCCCGACGGTGAAGGCGACAATAAAGATGATTTTCGGGGTGCTGCTGGTCAACAAGCCGCCTGCGTGGAGACAGAGAAGCCACATGCTAAAGCAGAAGCCGCCCAGCATGCAGCCCATTCCCTCGGTGATGTCCTGGAAGATGAGGGCCACACCGCCGAGGACGACGCCCGCACAGACGGCGGCCACGACATAGGCACCCTGGATAGCGACTCTGACGGGCGTCGACATGACATAGACAATCAGCACAGTAGTGCCCAGACTGATCAGGTAAGCAGCAGAGAAGAAGACGTGCAGCCAGCGCTTCTTGATGCCGATGAGAGCGTAGACGATGCCGGTGACGAGCATGATGGCGCCGGCCACTCCCCACCCAGCCGTGACCACGGGCTGCAGCGGCAATGTGCCGGCAGGGATGACAGCTGGACGAGCGTCAGCCGGTAGTTTCCCTACGCGTAGACAAGGCACTTACTGTCATAGTTGGTCAGGTTCAGCGAGCTCGTGGCGCTGGAGACGGTGATGCTGGCCTGGGTGCTGGAGAAGGCGGTTGTGGCGTGGGTTGTCTTGCTGGTGGTGGCTTTTGTTGAAACTGAAGATGTGGTGGCGTGGGACGAGGTTGTTGCCTGGACCGTCGACGATGTAGCCGCCGGAGAAGCTGACGAGGCGGTGTCCGAAGCAGTGGCCACGGCGGTGGTGCCCCCGTCGGCCCTCCGCAGGACACGAGGGTCGATGGCGGCAGCCAGAGCCAGGTTGGCACACAGCAGCGAGCACAGGGCTGCGATCCGGCACCGCTGCAGCAACATGATGGCGGAGAGAGAGACCGGTCAGTTCTGGGTGGTGCCGCAGAGTGGTTGCAGGACCGTTGGAGCGCGTGGATGTTCGGCTTGACGGGTGCTTTGCAGCTGGGATCGGGCGGGCGGCGAGAAAGAAAAGAAGGAAAAGAGGGAACAGGCAGGCGGCAGAGGTAATATTAGATAGATGCTATGACGTTCCCCATAAGCGTTTTTTGCGCCGGGCCTGTCTGGGCGGCGCAGGTGCGGCCACACCCCCCCCCCCTCTGGCCGTACCAGACGAGCAGAATACTACTCGGAGGAGATTGGATCAAGCCCACGGTGCCGCCGTCGTATGTCATAGGGTGGCGGCAGGGGTGCCAGTGCAGAAAAGCGGGGCGGGGCGGATTTGACAGGCCGGTCACG
Source organism: Leptographium galeiforme (assembly GCA_004028395.1). NCBI lineage: Eukaryota > Fungi > Ascomycota > Sordariomycetes > Ophiostomatales > Ophiostomataceae > Leptographium > Leptographium galeiforme. The sequence continues at coordinate 80,652 of RQWE01000027.1, forward strand.
ATCGAATTAGAAGAAAAGACCACTAACGAATGGTCTTGCGTCAAAGCCGGCCCTGCTGGCTCCGGACCACACGGGACGACTGGGAAAGTGAGCCAGGGTCAGGGAGAGGAGGACGGAAGCTGAAGAGGGTACTCCGTACGGAGTACGAGTACTTTTCAGCTGGTCGATCAGACTAATACTCGTAGTTCCGGGAAGTAGTCCATGGGCCCTGCTCCCATGTCAGCACCCAAAGAAAGGGCATACGACGTACGAGGATTCGCACCCGTACTTTGCGCGTGCGCCTCGGAAACCAACATCACTACCGGTACCCGAACTCGGTACTCGGTGTGCTCGTACTTGTACTCGTACGGACATTTGTCCTCACACTGCCAGCACGTTGGACCGCACTAGCGGCGCATAGGAGCGAGGAAGGACAGCGCAGTAGCCAGCACGACTTCTCAACGGCCATTGACGCGACCGGATGGAGAGGGCCGCAAGCTGGGCCAGGGTCCAAGTATGCAGCAGGGATGTGGGCGGGGGGGGGAAGGAGGAGGCGTTGGAGTTTGACAATGGGTGGCGCAAGAAAGTACGGAGCAGAGGCAATGCCCGCTGTCGGAAAACGAGCACTCTCACAAAGCAGAGAGGATTCGTAGGAGGGGGCGGTTGATCAACGGGGAAAACATGGGGTCGGCAGCCGTCCAGTAAGAGCTCGCCATGTCGGTGGGTTGCACACAAGCCGACCGTTTTCAATTTGTGCGCTGTCAGCAGGCCAACGGCTGTCGTGGCGCGGCCTGTTCATGCGCGTTGTCTCGGAATAGAGGCCCCGGAGGGGGGGAGGGGCGCAGACAGAAGCAAAACGGGAGGGGTCAGAGGGGTTTTTTTTCGGTAGTGTCGCATTATTGTGATCTTTCAGGCACTTGTTCGTGCACTCGCACATCTGCCGCGCAAAGTATCATCCTCGTATAGCAATACCGATACGCCGAGACGACAATGGGATATTATGAGAGTCAGATGTTGGATTCATGATCATGAGACAGGAACAAAGGATCCCAAATTAGGATCCCAATCTCCCGTTACAATAGCGACAAAGAAGGTCCCCCCGCTAGAAAATTGGAACAAAGGGCCCCCCGGTGTCCTTACTCGTACAATAGAGAGACTTTGGGGGCTCGCTCCTGCCCGGAAAATCGCGTCCTGGGAGGGCAGGGTCGACGCGATCTAGTGGGCAAAGCAAGCGCGTCCCGCTTCTGGCTAGCTCAGGTACCCGCGCCGTGGGCCGAGCGACAGCTCAGGTGCTAGCGCTGGCGAAGCCGTCTTTTTTTTTTTTCTTTCCCCTCTTCCAATTTAATCTCTTTGGCTGACCATACTCCGTAGTCGTAGGAAGACAGGTGCGATCTCCACACCCGCGACCGGGGCGCCACGATCTGTCTATTGCAGGGACAACAGGAACGAGCGGCTGTCGCAGAAAGCCTGTCTACGATCAAGTCCCGAACAAGATACTTCAAGATACGTTTTGTCGTCCCCTGGCCGCCACGCTCACCGTACTTTTCCCACATGTCAAGGACACCTTACGTGCAGCGTGAGCAACACAGTCGGATGCGACGCTTTGCGTACCATTCAAGAGAACTTGCGGTGACTCGAGATTGCCAGTCGCGCATCGCGTGGTGGTGCGGAATTGTGTGCAAGGGTGCAACGCATCCGTGGCCACGCTGTCCGCGAAGCTTAAGGCTGACTATCCCCTATCCGTCCGCCTAGTCCATTATGTCCAAATTACATGTGCCGCCGCCACCACCAAAAAAAAACTCGCCAGGGGGGAAAGGAAGAATTGCGCACCTACCACCACCGTCGACTTTTGCTCGAACGGAGTACGGAGTTTGTTCTCGTAATACGAGCATTCGCACTTTTGTGTATTTGCCATCTGCACCAATCACTTTGCCGCATCGTGAGCGAACAAGACTGACTGGACATCGACCGGCATGCGTTTCTCCACCGTCCCTCACCGTTTAGGGGTTTTGTTTCGGCCCAAGATGAGGACAGGGTTCCAGATCGTAGTCTCCGGACGCCGGAAAAAAAAAGCAAACTAAAAATGGCGCAGACGGGGGGCACCAGTTCACGGGACCGGTACGCGTATTATCTTACGGCGGTACTCCGTACTCGTACGGTACGATTCGGTATTTTACTCCGTATGCAAGTATGTAAGTGCGAGTACTTGTACTCGTATCTTGCATATTTCGGCATGGAGTGAAGGTGTGTTGGAACCATTTGCGTTGTAGACTCGGAGTGAGCGCCGTATGGAGCTCGGGTGCAACCTGCATCTATTGCGACCGTGCTGCCCGGCGAACAGTCAGACATGTCTCCGAACCACGAATGCATCAAGAAAAAAGTCCGGAATGAGCACACAACCGAGACCCTCGAGGAATGCGCCCGGACAGACGATCAAACAGTCTGAGCCTCGCATGTGGGCAAAAGTCAGGTGTCTCTGGTGCTGAGAAAGCGCCGAAAACGGCGAGTGCTTAAACCCAGCGATCGACATGGTCGTCGCGAATGAGCTGAAGCCAGACATGCAGCAGTACAAGTACTCCATAGCTGCGGTCGACTACGGGTAAAGTTTTAGCAAGTCCACGCGACGGTGCAGGTTTGAGCTGATTGGCAATACGAATAGTCGGTAAGCTTTAGCGGCATGCGAGTTTAAGTGAGAATAGGCTTTAAGTGTTTCCAAGTGCGCCTACGTTTTGTATGAGTACGAGTAGGCACGCAAAAAAAAGAGGCCACGGGAGTGGCTGCTGCATCTTAAAACGGTCATAAACGACATTCGTCAGTTCCTATAGCTCACAACTACCATTTTTACGCACTCCTTATTTTGCGATCGTGATCCGTATCCCTCCCGCCCAGGCGTCCCAATATCGTAACTTGACCTTCCTTTTCACCACGCCACGTTGGGACGGTACATGCGTCCCGTGACCGGTAGATTATTGCTCGGCAGACTTCCCAAACTGCTCGACTTGCTCGACTTGCCCTGTGCGGCCGCGGCCGGCTCGTGGATCGTCGTGTGCGACGACCGTCGGGCGAGGCGGGGCG
>RQWE01000027.1:83726-109675 GCA_004028395.1 Leptographium galeiforme
CCGCCACTCTTCCTTTTGCTGCCAGCCTCGGCCGGCGACGATCGCGCCGGCTGCAGCAGCGCCACCGCCCGCCGCGGCACGAAGAGCGCAGCGGTCAGCACCGCGGCCACGGCCGCGTGGACGGCCCAATGCACGCCATCCCCGGCCGCCCCGACGAGATGCACAAGACCAAGGACGGCCTGCCACAGGCCGTATTGCAGCTCGTGCTGGTGTTGGCGCTGGCGCTGCTGCTGCCGGGCGGCGGCGCGCGCGAGCGACTCGGCCTCGCCCACTCGGCGGTCCAGCGCCTGTCGCTGCTCGGTCAGCTGGCCTTCCAGCATGGCCTGCTGCTTGTGTGTGCGGCGGAGGGCGCGTGCCAGCATCTCGAGCTCGGGCTGCATCTGCGCCCGCAGCTCCCGCAACAGCTGGTCGCGCTCGCGGCGCGGCGCCGAAACGGGTGACGGCGGCGACGGTGGTGGTTGCGGCGGCGTGGCCGGCGCGTCGCCCGCGGTGTGGTCCTCGAGGGCGGCCAGGCGTCGAGCCATGTCGGCCAGCGCCGCGTTCTGCGTCTTTTCCTCGGCAGCCCGGCGCTGGCGGTACCGCTCCTCCTCTTCGCGGTACGGGTCGGCACTCACGACGCGCTGCAGATGCACAGTGCGGGCTCGCACGAGCTGGATGAGGTGGCGCAGCGGCCGCACCTCGGCTGCGAGCAGGAAAACGGTCAGGTTGTAGTCGGAGATGAGACCTTCGGACGGCCGCGTCAGTTGGCCGCGGAGGCCGTGCAGCAGACAGGCGCCAAGAGCCGGCGCTGCAAAGCACGACATCAGCGCCAACACCTCGTGGCGGTGCAGCTCACGCAGTGCTGCCTCCTGGCCGGTCCGGAGCCGCCATCGCTTCTGCTGCCGGCGTTGGCGACGCGCATTGTCATTCGTGGATGTGTCTTTTTCCGGCTCGTTGTCGACGCCACCCTCCCCCTCTTCCGGCACATCCTCCAGCGTGACCGGGCTCGGTGAACGCGCATGGTCGACATCATGGTCGGCATCATCGCCCCCAAGATCAATGTCGCTGGTGACGGCGTAATCGACTCTCGTCTGCTGGTCTTCACGGACCTGTTGGGCCGAATGATACCACGCCCTGGGCAGTTAGCAAATAGGAACTGTCCCTCAGAGTGTCGCAGAGTGCAGGCACGCAGGCACAAGCGCACCATGGCTGGGTCACACTCCATTGTAGAAACACTGCGCTGAGGGCTAGCAGCATCAGGTCGGTCACAAAGGCGCTTCCGCCCTGCACGAGCAGCCCGCCGACCGCCGGCAGCAGCGCAAAGGCCAGAGGCAGGGACTCCCAGCCCGAGGTCGGTCGCGGCTGGCCCGCCGTCTCCGATTCCGCCGTAGAGTGTGTCGGGTCGAGCAAGCTGCGGGCCTCGAGGCTGTAATCGGACAGGCTGGAGCTGCGCCGGCGTGGCATCTCGGGCGTGGGCGACGGTTGGCCACCGGGCACGGCACGTCGGAGCCGCACGGTGCCAGTCCCGGAGCCGGATCCGGTGGTGGTGCTGGTACCGGAGCTGGACACACGGCTGGTCAAAGCATCCGTCGTGGACGTTGAAGATCGCGACGGCAGCGGGCCGCCAACCGGGCTGTCGTTGGGCGTCATTGGCACACAAGGCGCAGAGGGCGCGTAGACGCTAGGAATGAGCTGCAATCGCCGGCCGGCCACGTCGGAGCATAGTGATGCGGCCGAGAGCGGAGGGTCGGTGCGAGTTCTGGTGGGACAGTTTCATTGGAAGCACGACACTCAAGTCCTGTGGGGGAGAAGAAAGCGTGCAACCCGACCAGTCGTCGAGCTGAAAAGAGGAGGAGCGACGCAATATGACGTAATATAAGACTGGTGCGCACTCCACTATTCAGACTGGTCTGGCCAGCGAGCTGGCTTTTAACCATAGCGTGTCGACCCCAGCAACGGGGCTACTGTGTGATTGCCCTTCAGAGACCATCCAGCTCCTTTTCAGGCGAGTCTGAAAGGCAGTTGCCATGTTGCCATCCCGCAAGGCGAGGCAGGAGCCAGCGTTTTCGTACAGAGTAAAATTTCAACACTCGTACGAGTCCTACGACGATAGCGTAGCCCTGCCGTTTCGGAGACTCAGCTTGCACACAGACAGCACTTCTCTCACACTGCCTGGCCACTCCCGGCCACTCCCAGACATCCTGTCAGCCCCTACAGGCCCCGACCCCTTCACACCCCAGACCCCCTACACTCTTTACGAGGAGGATATCTTACAAACAATACTTGTAAGATATTAATTATGTGCTCGTATCTTACCCGTAATCAACAGACCCCAGACCCCAGATGGCCATTCTAGACCCGCACGCGTTCCGTCTTTATAACCCGGGCGTCTGCCTCTGCCCGAGTATTTGCGCCCATCTCAATATCCCCCAATTTCCAGAATGCACAGCTCCCGTCCCACCCTGATCACGCCGCTAAACTGCACTGGGGCACCCACTGCTGCTAGCGCTCTTTCCACCCGTCAGCTGGTCCTGTGCCGCCCGTTAACCGCCATCGCGCCCTGTTCGAGTCGTCGTCGCGCCTGCTCTGCCAGTGCTCCCCTGCCCGGTCGCGGCTGCCCAGACGTGCCTGGTTGCTGCCGCCCCCAGACGTCCTTTCCACCTGTCCGGTTTCGTCGTCCTTTGCCTCTGAATCTTTCGTTTCGTTCATTTCGTCCTTGTTCTGTCCATCTCGCCTCTCGTTATCCTCTTTGTCGCCATCGCCCTCGCCGCCCAGCCGTCGTCCAGCCCGCAATTCGCTCTCCGCCCCTGCCATTGGTCCAGCCCAGACGCGACTCTCTGGCCCTTTGGCTCACCCGATCGCAGCGGCAAGAGAAATTGCAGCCGCCAATCTTGCACCAACCGTTTTCTTTCTCTGCCACCCTCCTTCACCGACGCACACGCCTCCACGCTCCTCTCCTCGCACGCCGCCTCGCCCACCCCCGACTCGCACCACAATTAGCGGAGACCGTTTCGGCGGCCGTCCTCTCGACTTCGTTCCCACGGCTTCTCACGCAGCGCCCGTCCATCCTCATCGCCCGACAGCCACCCTAGCCACTGCCTCCTCCTCGCCCCCCCCCCGTCCTACTGATGGGCCCAGCCCTGCGCTGCTCTCTCCCTCCAAGCAGCCTTCCTATCCAGGCCTCCTCCCGCTTGCTGTCTCACCGTCGGATCCGCCGCCCACCACAGCCGCAGCCGCCCTCCGTCGTCCTCCACCACATCGTCCACTCGCTCCCCTAGACTACGCCCAGTCGCCCTTCCGGTCTCGTGCCGCCACTTCCTTTCAGCGTCCGCTTCGCCGTCTCTCGGCCGCCCGTCTCTGGAACCCGACCAATTCCACCCCACGCGGCTCCGCTGCCACTTCCTGCGAGCCCCGTCGCGTCGCCCATTCGCACTCACGTCCGCATCCACACTCACACTCACACGCACACGCACGACCGCAGCTGCACCCTGCTGCCGCTGCTGCCGCCTCTACCACCACTCCCGCCCGTCGGCGGGCCCCGTCCACACCGCCGCCTCCCGCCGTCGCCCTCTCCCACCCCGTTCTGCACGACTCTCGCCCCGTTGCCGACGACGATCCCATCGGAACCGGTGCAGGCGACTATCCTCTCCTCACCCTCCCCGAACAGCGACAGGTCCGCCATTCGACCTCCACGCGCGCCAGTTTGCAGGTTGAGCGTGCCGGCAGCGAGAAGCGCGTCAGTCTACCGAAATCCCTCCGTCACTCCTACGACGGCAAACGCACGTCTGTGAGTGCAATACCGCCCGACGCTGCGCCTAGCGCTACCGCCGTCCATTTTTCGACGCCGGCTACTGCCGGACCTTCGTCCGCGCCCACGCCAGCCCCCAAAGCCAACAGCCCGCGAAAACGCGGTCAGAGCGTCGGCAATTGGCAACCATCCCAAAACCCACAACAAGGAGGGCCATTCGGTCTTGTTTTTGCTGCACCCAAGCCCCCCAAACAAGACAAAGGAAAGGGCAAAATGGCACTCATCGAGAGCGACGACCTGGCGAACCCGGACCACTCCTTTTCCAAGGATCTGGAACGCGGCCCCGACATGATGGGATTCCAACCCGGCGAAGGCGCCAGCACCACCAGGGAGGAGCACGCCAACCGGAACTCAACCGCCTCCATGCCGTCGGCCATCGGCATCGGCTCTGCCATCTCCTCCTCAAACTCCTCCATCATGGGCGACCCCGAAGCCCAGCCAGACATCGGCGAGGAGTGGGGTCCACAACACCCGTGCTACCCGCACCGCAACCCCCATGTGCCCGTGACGGCCCCCGAGTATGTGACGACACGCATCATCCGCATCCGCCGCGACTGGCTGATCGCCGGCGATCTGGCCCCCACCTTTTCCAACCTCTACCCCGAGATCCTCGACCCGGCCGGCATGCCTGAGCAGGAGTTCCGCCGGGTCGTCGACAAGCTCAACAAGGAGCTGTGCGAGATCTTTGAGCCATGGAGCGTTCGCAATGTCGTCGACGGGGTCCTTGGCCTCCTGACCGGCTGGCTCTGGGAGGACGCAGGCCTGACGAGCGCAAAGAGGCGCCTCGCCCGTCTCGAGCACTGGATCGAGCAGTGGAACGAGACCATGGCCCACGGTACCAGTGGCGGCAAAAACGGCCTCGCCGACGACGGCCCTAGCCCGCCCAAGATCATTCCCCTGCGGGAGACGGGCTACATGACGGTAAGCCTTGGCCGACCAACTCCTGTAGCAGGTCAAGATCCTCCGCCCCTGAACCGAAACTGACTTCTGCACAGCTCGATATCCAGATAGGTGACCCGGAAATCGCGCAAGCACCGGCCAGCACGCCGGCCACGTCCCGTGTCAACGTGCCGTTGGAAGACGTGTCTCCGAGCTGACGGGCTTCGAAGCACTCCTCTGCGCCCTGTTTTCCTTTCCTCGTTTTTATTGCTTGAAACATCTGCCGGCCCCTATCATCATGTTTTTGCGTCATCTTGGCTTCCAGATAAAGATATCCCAGTTCTTTCGAACACAATGCTGGCGTGTTCAATATCCTGTTCATATACTCGCTGTCGGCCTTTGCGCTGTCACTTTTTTTTTTTTTTTTTTTTCATTGCCTGTTTTCAGTGGCGTCCATGTACAAATCATCAACGAATTCACACATATTCAAAGGTAGATCTATTCTTGACCAAGTAAAAAGATAGCGTCACGCGGGTGGCATCTTGTCCACCGTGAAAACACATATTCTTGTCGGAGATCTAGTATATAATGTTGAAATAGTTCTATGTGAGGTCCTATCATAAAATTTTGGTATTTTTCGAGCGCTCTTTCGGATTTTCTGTTATGGGGGGTTTCTTTGTCAATCGTGCTTCCCTGAAAAAACGCCGACCATGCATCCCCCGCCCTTATGGAGTCAGTTTACAAAACAAAGATATAGAAATGTGCCTATATGGCATGAGGAAAATGACATGCGCAAACCCCCAAGAAAGGGAAGGGTGGCTTTGGGGAATGAGTGGCGTGCAAAAAGGGAAGAGTAAAAATGGAAGCCGAAGCAGGAGCGCCTATCCCCCTTTCTCCTCACCCCGACCCATCACCGCACCTGTCAAGGAACTCGTCCTTAGCCGCTCTTCCGCAGCGTCTGTAAATATGCGGCAAACGTCCGTCTATCGGCGGCCGTCGTCATCGATCGCACAAACTCGGCTCCAGCCTCCATCCCACCCAGCCGCGGAAACAGGGTCACCTGCAAGTGTTGGATAAACACGTCGCCGGTCTTGGTGTAGATGGTCTGCTCCAGGCCCGCAATCTCGTTCAGCACCTGCCGTGACTGGGCGTCCTTGCCGGGGCGGAAACTTGGGTCGAACAGCACATCCCAGCACGCCGAATGGAAACGCTCAATGACGAAGCCGTCGAACCCGGGAATCCGTGGCGACGGGCCACTGACGGTCCCACCTTGGCCGGCAGTATCCCTGCTGCTGTCGCCCCCATTGCTGTCCGACGCTGCAACCGTGGCCACGTTTGGACCACCCCAGACGATCGTCATCCGGGACAACACACTGAACGCCAGACGGCTGGCCACCAGATTTCCATGTCCAATGATGCGTGCCAATGCCGTCACCGAGTTTATTACCGTCTCGAAAAATCCCTGGTTTTCCTCGCTGATCAGGACATCTTCGAGCTGATTCATCAGGATGATGTACAGAAACGTGAGGTACTCGCGCCGCAGCTCTGCCAGCTGGATCTCATCGTCGGTCCCCGTGATGGGTTCCGACAGGCCGCCAAGCACCCTCTGCAGGAGCGGTGCCAACAGCATGTTCAACACATTGAATATGTCTGTCTTGAAGTTGTACACGACTTGCTCAAGAAGCCGTAGGAAAAATGCCATCTCATCCTTGGACGACGTCTGCGACAGCAGACCCTCGATCCACTGCGGCAGCTGCGGAAGCACAGCCGCACCCAACACCCCCAGCAGGCGCGAGAATGCCGAACGGCAGGCAGCACGGATTTCCGAATTTCCGTCCAGCTCGCCCAGTGCAATGAGAATGGCCTCGGCCGCCCGCGAAAACTCGGACGATATCGCCTTGTCCGGGGCTGGTCGGTTGCTGCTGCCGGCGCCACCGCTGCCAGGCGGCACCTGGTAATCTGAAAAGCCATATGCTAGCGTGCCAAGAGCCATGATAATATGATGAATCTGCAAGATGGCTTGAGCATCGCCCGCCTTGGCACGCTGCAGATTCCGCTCCATGTCGGCAAAGAGCGGATCCATGACGGATCGCGCATACAGCCCTTGCTTCTCGGGCGGAGTCGCGCTCGTCGACGAAACACAGCCAATGGCCTCGAAGAGGTAGAGCTGTCCGTTAAACAGAGCGTCGGCAGAGTGGTCGGACTCGTCCGAAGACATGTCGTCGTCAGCGTCGTCATTGGGCACTTCTGCCCGGATGGGCAGCAGGTCGCCGATGGAGTGGATAATCGTCTCCGCCACATTGCCCACCTGGGCTCTCAGCTGTTTGACAACGCGATGGAACAGATACCAGGAGCGGATGCGGATGCGTGGATGCTCATGATGTGTCAGTCGGACAAAGGTCTCCAGCACTCTTGGGATGTATTCTTGGTGGCTTTCAAAGAAGCTGCAATAACGGTTGCAGATTTCCATGTACTGCAACAACACTGCTGGATGGGGAAACTCGGAAATTCCTGTAAAACACGTCAGTTTCTTGCATTTGAAAGCGTTTGGACGCCATCGCTGCGACGTACCGGATTCCATCATCTTGCCCATCAAGGCCACCATCCGTTCCTGGGCCGCCGCCGAGGGCTTGCTCTTCGCAGAGTGGCCGTGGTTGGGTATAGACAGCTCGCCGAAGAGATCCAGTTCGTGCAGTGCGAGATCGAGATCTCGCCAGTCCATCGAAGAGCCAAGCTGGTCGAGAGATTGAAACGTGTTGGCAATGAGATTGCTCAAGACATCAATGTAGAGATCCTGGTCGACAGCGGCCACGCTCTTTTGCAAGTTCTGCAGCCATTTCCGTAGGTCCTGGAACTCGACTTCGTCGGTCTGCTCCTCCTTGCTGCCCCAGTTGGCGGTCTCATCATAACGCATCTTGCCGACGACGGCGTTGAGGATAGGCGCAAGCATGTCTCTGTACGCTGACGGAAGGTCGGGAATCTTGCGCAAAAAGGTCAAGAGATCCGTCAGGGCAGGGATCACAGTCGAGCAGACCTCGTCGTACTCGTCGGAGAAGAAGCGGAGGAGCAGCGGCGAAAACTCCTGCAAGAGGGGCTCAGCTCGGGCCCGAATCTCGGGCGGGACACTGGAGTCGTCGAGAGCCCGCACAATGTCGGCAACAACAGTGTTGACGAGCTTGGCCACGGCCTCGGCCAGGTCGGTGTCGTACTTGGGCGTCTTTTGGAACTCGCCCAGAGCTGGCGTGGCGATGAGCTGCGACACGATCTCGCGCACGTTCAAAAAGGAGATCATGTCGACCTTGTCTGCCGGCTTCATCTTCTTGGCCACGATTTCCGTAATGGTGTCCACGGCAGCATCGCGCACCTTGTCGTCCCCGCCGTTGGGATTGGACCGGCCGATCAGGGAGAAGAGCAGGCTGAGCATGTCCTGGTTGATGACCAGCGATATGTCGATCCAGCTGACCCATTTGCCTATTATCTTGAGAGTCATCTCCAGTATGAAGTCGTTCTGGTTGCTGTACTGGAGCAGCAGCTCCTGCCAGGATTGCGCAATCTTGTGCATGTCCCGGTCCCGGATGAGGTCCTTCAGGTTGTTGTTGCGCTGCAGGTCGGCAGACTGGCGCGTCAACATGACGTCGGCAATCTCGTCGTGCACTGAGCCCAGCATGCGGAGGTAGAGCGCCACTCCCGGCACGTTATCGCGGCCGCCGCCGCTGTTGGGCGAGCGGGTCAGGGCGAGAAAGTCATCGATAAACGACTCCCAGCCCTCCTTGTACGAGTACACAAAGAGGTACGTCAGCGTCTGCGTGAGCTTATTCTGCAGGCCTGGCGGGTCGACCTGAGCGTCCGGATCGCCGCCGCCGTATATTCGTCGGATGTACTCAAGGAGGATGTCTTTCAGAAAGGTGAGGCTGTGGACGTCAAAGGCCTGTGTCTGCACCGCATTGTTGACAATTTCCAGCGACACAAGCCGAACGACCTCGGATGTTCTCGGTGACCGGGTGAAGAGCGCAGCGCAGACCTGCCATGCCTGCGGGTCGGAGCGCAGTTGGTGGAGGTAGTCAAAGGCTTGGCCCTTGAGCGCCTGGTCGGATGTTGGGCTCCATGCAATCTCGATGGCCTTCTCGATCTGGAGCACGGCAACACAGCAGGGGTCAGCTCTGCAGAAAGGCGGGCCACAAGAGGTAGCAGTACGGGGAAAGGAGCATGCATACCTGGGTGTCCATAGTTTCTTCGTTCTCTCTCTCGTCTCCTCAACAAAACAAAGCCAATGTAGGGGTGACGACAGCTATCTTTCAGCACTCTCAGTCTCCAGCATGCCAGCTGTGGGCGACGTGCCCAGTCCGGTTTCGAGGGGTCGAGTAATCGCGGCAAGAGGAAGGGGGGGTGGCAAGGATATCGCTATGGACGACACATGCCTGGCACCGGGAGAATGGGGTTTGGCGTTTTGTATGGCTGACCGACAAAGCCTTGCTCCCTTTTCTCTGGCCTGCGGTTTTTCACGATTCTGGCGGCGAGCTCTTGAAGAGGTGGGGGCAGAGAATGCGTTGCCGAGCCGGGTCTCCTGTGGCTTTGCGTGGAGGGGGGGAAGAGAAGCGGAGCACGTTGTGGGTAATAAAAAGAAATGAGGTTGCAGAGAAGCTCAGGAGAGAATTGGAACGGTCCGGATGCAAGAGAGCTCTGGCACGAAATCTGGCCAAAACGGTTTTGGCAAAACGTCAGTTGGTGGCGGCGGCGGCGACTTCCTCTTTTTCACAAATCACTATGATGTTAACACAATAATTATTTCCCGCCCCGAATTTTAGTCCCCTAGTTTTTTTTTCCTGGTCGTAAACTGTTTATTTGGCTTTGCTGGTTTGGTGGGGTAGAGAAACCCACAGACGGCGCCCCGCAGTGGAAAGAGCGTTGGCGCAGCCTGACGTCTAGGCGCAGGATCTCACGTGCCTACAGCGGATGGGAAACAGACAGCTGGGTACCCTTAACCGCCAATTGGCGCCTGTGTCGGATATCACGATGGGTCGGGATATTTCAAAGTATGCGGACTTATTACTCTTGTCCAAGTTTCCAGTATCCTTTCCTGGCACCACGGCAAGTCCTCCATAGTTTTCCGTTGCGACAGACCAACAAAAACGCCCGGATTGCGTGCTATTATCTCCAGCCCATTCCAAGAAAAATACAAAAAAGGCCACACCGCTCATGTCTTCTTTTTCTTCTTTGGCCGCTCTTCTTCGTCGTCTCCACCCTCTTCTTCTTCGTCGTCATCAACTTCGTTATCCACGTCGCTCTCGGCATTCGAGTCACTGCCAGATCCAGAGCTCTCGTGGTTCGAGTCGTATTCTTCGGCCACATCGCTCTCCGACTCGGCCTGGAAGTCTTCATCAACACTCTCCTCGTCCTCGTCTGCAGATCCGCGGTCCGCCTTGGCAGCGCCAACTTCCTCGTCGGAACTGGCCATGTCCTGGTCACGCAGAGCGGCTGCCATCAGGTTTGCGTCCTCATCGATCTCGTTCTTAACGCGGAGACCCTTCAGCTTGAAGAAGTCTTCCAGAGCCTTGAGGTCCTCTCGGTTGATGTTGCTGAACTGGGACGATCCCGCGCCGCTTTTGAGGTGCACCGTTATATCAAAGGTCGACAGCGTAGACACGGCGCCGCCAACCCGCGAAAAGGTGACGGATTGTGTTTGCTCGTACGAGATGTACGTCGCCGGCTTTGGCACGAACATGAATGCCTTCTCGAGGCAGTACAAAAAGCCCTCGCTTGCCTTGATTGAGCATTTGATGCCGAATTGCTGCCGGTGACTGGAAAGGGAACGTCAGTAAGCACCGAAACGGGCAAAAGTCAAAAGAATCACAGGTGGGTTTGGTGACGTACGTGGTAAAGTCCTTGGCCGGAGCCGTGACCTTTTTGTTGGCAAGGCCTCTGAAGATGTATGCCACTACCTGGTGCAGAGGCTGTTCGTAGTGTGCTTGCAGCTTGTCCTTGTATCTGGCCTCGAGCTCCTCCTCTGTGAGGTTGAGGTCGAGCGTGACCTCTTCGTCACGCTTGAATTGCATGACGACAAAAGGGTAGCGAGTTTGGCCCTGCCGCAGGGGAGGATCCAGGCCAATGCAGAGCATAAAGTGCATCTCGTCTGGCTTGGGCAGAACCATGAACTTCTTGATGGCGTCGTACTGGATCTTGTAGTCGTACGTCTTGCCGCGAAGACGGAAGGAGGAATCGTACATGTCGATGTCGAAGCGGCCTCTGAGATAGGGACAAGGGTCAGAACATCATCGCAAGCGAGAGGGGCCAAGGGGAATTGTATGTACCTTGGCGTGAGATGGAGGACATCCAGGAAGGTGGCAATGGTGTCGCCTGCCGACTCCCCAATCTCAGCCTTCTCCATGAGCGTGTCGTAGAAGAGCGTTACGGCATTCTTCTCCTCGGCGTCGCTGCCCGCCTCGTCGCCATCCGCGTCCTTTTTCGTCGTCGTGCCCGGCACGTAGAAGCGCATCTCCATCAGCTGGTCCTTGCTGGCAGCAGCCTTATTTCCCTTTATTGGGCCTTTGCCGTTTGTCTTGACTTCTTCGTTTAGAGAGAAGTCAACGGAGATTTCGTTCCGGCCCGCCAGGTTCGTGTTGGAGATTTCCGAGTACGGGATCTCAAAGGCTGGCCGGTTCTGCACGTTGAAGATAAGCTCGGCCTTGGTAAATTCGGCCTTGCCCCAGTTCCATCCGCGCACCGAGTGCTCTTTGCTTTCGAGGTTGTGGCTGTACCAGTTCTTGAAAATCTTGCTGAGACGCTCATAGTCCTAAAGTACGAGACAGTGTCAGCTTCAGCGGCAATCCGGCACACCGCTCGGCGTCGCCAACCCACCTCTTGCTGGAAGCCATCTAGCTGGATAATGCCCGAGCTCCTCTGCTGGATTTTGACCTCGTATCCCCGGGCGGCGCGGCTCCATTGCGCGCCGCCAATGTTGCTCTGGTCCAGTGTGAAAGCCTCACCGCCGCCCGCCGGCTTCCACCCCAGACCATTCTCGGCGAATCGGCATTTCCCGTTCTCCTTGGACAGATCCAGGTAGATGTTGTCGAAGCTCTCGCTGCGAAAAGCGATTCCTCGGGTCAGTTCTTCGCCTCTTTGCTTGGCATCAAACTGAACGCCAAATGAAAAAAATTCCAAGCTTACATTGCAGCCATGCTTTTTGTACTGCCTCGGTCTATAAGGATAGCCGCGGCGATATAGGATGGGGCAGGGGTCGGGAGAGAATGATTCTAAAGGGGAGACCAAACACCGAGTTAAGACGGATGAAGGCGAAAAAATAGCTGTCCCGATGTAGTCGCGCTCTGGGAAAGCGACGCGCCTCCTTAGTTTAATGGGTGGATCCATTTCTGTCCAATGAGCGTTGTCCCACTTTTTGTATTATCATACTTACGTAGCCTCGTGTGTGCGCACGGGGTGTTCGCGGGCGGCAGCGAGCATCACAGTGTTCTTTCATTTCCGGTAGTTTTTATGTAGGTCAAGTTAATCTGTCAGGGAATTTCCCAAGTAAGTAAATACAATCAACAACTAGAGTTGGGAGATCTTAGGTAGATAGGTCTTCTGCTTTATCGTGAACGTCTTTGTTTTGTGCCAATAACTTCCCAAAAAGGAAACAACATAGCGCTATCACCTGCACCTTGGGACGTTATAAAGCCGCACACTTTGAATCTACATGAATAACAACGGCTTGACTATCAGCTAGAAAACCGGCGTGTTGTGGCTTTGATATATCAATACCCCCCACCCCCCTCACTTCGATGATCCTATTGTCGGTCGGTCATCAAGTAATCCAAGCGTGCTGGTGACCACAAGCCTCAACACAGTTGTAAAAGACTCATCTGACCCTGTAAGCGGCAACATACCCCCGCAGCTGTCTACATATTTGGACGTCCTCATCCTTCTTCTGCTCCCATCCATCTGGAAAAACACAACTAGTCGACCTTTCACACTAGTGACCCATTTACACTTTCCTACTTACACCACTGACACGAAGAAATGTCTTTCACTACGCCCCTGGAGCAGTGTGAGGGACCCGCGAGTCCCACAAATTCCCTGACTTCCGAAGAAGGAGAACCCAACTCCCAACCGTCCAATGGCCAAGTCTATACGACTATTGCCCCGGGTATCAGTGTGACCGACTTCGCGGAACTCGTGACGGAAAGACTCGAGGCTCTTATCAAACAGCAGGAAAGGGAATCCTACACCATTGACGAGCACAACGCTTCAGACACATCTAGCACAGAGTTGTGGGCTCTTCCACTCTGGACAGGCCAAGTCCGTAATAAGCAGCTTCCCGCCAAGAAAGGCAGTGACCATCCCACTTCCCCGCCTACGCCCAGCCTTACTTCTAGCTGTTCCACCATCAGCAATAATACCGCGTGTCCTACCCCGGAACCGGAAATTGCTGGGGAGATGAGCGACGAGCCCAGAATCGTGGGTGAGGATGTTGATGATGAGGACTCGTCGATTCGGCCGGATTAGGTTTTTGGCTCTTGGGGCATACTCCGACACCAGAGTAGCGGTCTCACTATCAACAACAAAGGTCAAGCCGTCACATAACGGCCAGAACGGCAATCAAGAATGACGATGACATATGTCTTCAGCACCTGCAGCCAACAAACTGCAATCGCATTTCGCCTTGCATTTACGCATTCAAAACAAATGATAATGCTTACAGACTAGGCTTACAGACTAGGAAGGAACTACACACGGCCGATGAGAATGATCGGCATCAGAAATTGGATTTTGAAAGTGAATAGAAACTCTTGGAAAAGCACACAGTAAATAAAACTGTCGAATAGGCTGTAATATAACCCAAGATTAAGATACAATTAGACATGAGGGTATGCAGCTCTTATATTGTCCTGTGACGCAAAACCATCCAAAACGCCCTGTGGCTAGTCACATCCGCCGTGGATGAAACCAAGAATAATCCCGAATATGCAAGGACTCCAACAACCCCGTGAAAAGAGACCGCCGCATGCCAGGTGGCCGTAGCCGTGCCGTGTGTGCATTTCCTATTGTGGCTGTATTTCCATATCCTGGGGGCCAGCCTCAGCAGATGGAGTCGCAGCCACCAATGTCTCACCAGTCTGTATCAACTGTGGCAGCTGTGTCGCGCTGTCGCTGTCTTTTTGAACCGCACCCGCTGTGACGCTTTCTTTCCCTTTATCCTTGTCGACATTGTCGACGTCCTTAGTACCGTCGTTTGAATTGTCTCCCTTTGTTTCGCTCTGGCCATCGCTGTCTTCGATCCTGTCCACGAGATCAAGATCGTGCTGGGCAATGCCTGTTGGACGCAACGGCCGACTAGGCTGCGGCGCCGCCGTTGCCAATGGGCCTCTTGGTCCTCGGGCACGCAGGCTGATGAACTCATCCTCGTCGCTGCTGGAGTCGCTGTAGGAGGCTGACGGACCGCGATTGTATCCTGTCCACCGCCACCGTGGCAGGTTTGGGTGCGTTCGGTTTGGTGATGTTGGCCTTGGCGGCTGGGACCGGCTTTGGGGTCGGCCGCCAGCCAGCTGCGAAGCGGCTGGCACCACGCGCAGCTGCTCCAGGGGCACACTGACTTGACCCGTACGGACCTTGTAGCGTGCCAAGCTCAGTCGAAGCTTCAGAATCTCAGCCCTCTGGAGAGCAGGTTCGTCAGCAAAAGAAACGCGACCACTGGTGACGTTCAAGAAATGAGCGCTTACCCGTCGCGACTGCTCGCGAGTCGACGTTTGTGCTCCTGCCGGTTCTGCCGGCCGTGCTGCCTTCGTATGAGGCCCTGTCAGAATTGTTGCTCGAGAAGCGGTGATCGTGGCAGAGCTGTCAGCGCCAGAAGATGGAGTGGACACCGCGGAGCCGGGGCGGCGACCGGCAGAGACGGGCGTAGAGTCACCAACGACGACCCGCGTGTTGAGACAGGCCTTCTTGGGTGTGCGGCCGATGGGTTGAGCATTGTCCTCGGAGTCTTGTGGGACAGAGCGTTTCTGTGTTGTTGGCTGTATATGGATAGGAGACCGCAGGATATTCTCTGCTGCATCGGCCACAAACAGAGGAGTGGCTCCAGTCCCGCGAAGAGGGGCTTTGGTAATAGCGGGACTGTTCTTGGTCGGCGATATCGTCGGCACAGTAGCGTTTGCGTCGAGGGGAGCGAGAGCTCGTCTCTTCAATGGAGAAGCCATTGCCGTTGGGAGGAGAAGGGCGAAAGATGGGCGAGTTTTGGGTTGAGAAATTGAGATCGGGACAAGAGCGAGGCGGATGAGCATCCGCGGACAACAAGCAGGGAGAGGACAGGGGTCGGGCAGCGTTTCGCGACGAAGGAGTGACAGTGAACGCGTTTGTGTGCGGAAAGAAAGCACAGGGCAGAGTTGCAAAGACAGGCCCGCGCGTGAGAGAGCAGAATAAAATAGAGAAAGACGGCTGGCCAGACCAAATGAGAGGGGAGGAGACCAATATTAAAGCCACCCACAATCCTGGCTCTTGTTGTGAAGAGCTGGGAGCAAGTGCCACGAGTACGAGCAATTCCAACCCGCACTGAGTCGCGATGCGTGTTTTACCCCACCGCAGAGCCCGTCTTCGTGTTAGTGTTCCGTTTGGGGCCATGGTGGCAGCCGGCCGACGCGACGGCCGCTAAACATATCTTACTGCACGCGCTCTGCGCAATTCCGCTAATTTAGCCCCCCCCCATGTTCGTACGAGTACGAGTGCCCATAGCTCCCACCGCGACAAATGTTGCACAACGCAAACGTTCAGACACGCGAGTTCCGAGTATCTTTCCTGGGACGGCCGCACGCTTTGCATCTACAAGGCAGACTTTCATAGTTGAGGTGCTGGATGGTCGAACATGGCCAATACGAAGTGAACGCAACATCAATGGAATTTTCATTAAGCGAACACGCAACTTTTGGGTATCATCCCCTGTGCCGACCCACCGCGTCGCTGAACTGCGGTTGCCCATCCGCCAAAATAATATACTCCGAAACAATCGACAATTATAAGCCATAAAGACACGCTGTAGCAACAAGGTCCGAGAACACAACCGGTCAACATGGAAGACAGAGAAACCCGCAGAGAGACAATAAAGATATGAAGAGAAGATAGAAAAGGTCGGCAGACAGGAAACCTTTGAAGGAAAAAAAAAACCGCGCGTTGCCTCTTCGGCCGTATTGAAACCATTGTTCATATCCGTCATCGTGGAATATCCGATAGCCGCCCAAAAAGCCAAAAAAATAACAAAAACAACTCCAGAGGCATTGCCTGTCCTCATACAACAATCACAGACCAGGGCACATCCTCCGGGCCTTTGCTCGGTCTGCGCCTCGCCAATCGTCCGGTCAAATCACCTGAACTGGTACAGATCTGGATCCAGCTCGATGCTGGATTTGTTGAACATGTCTGCCAGATCCGTGTCCAACGGGATGATGCCCGACGCATCCCCGAGGTACATTTGGGCAAAGTCCGCCCCCCCATTCTCGTCACCAGGCTGCATCGAAAACTGCGGCATGCTGTCCAGCAGGGACGGTTTGATTGATCCATCGCCGGCCGCGAAGAGGTCGAGCCCGAGGTCGTTTGGAATCTCTGAAATGTCGCTTGGAGGCTCCGAGGACCAGCCGCTGTCGGCCTTCGATTCCGGAGTATCGTTTGGCGTGATCGAGTTCAGGTAGATGCTAAAGTCGGCAATCGCGCCGTTTGCCACAGTATCCGTAGCAAAGCCGAAAGCGTTGGAGAGCTCGTGCGGGTCGACAGTGGCCAATTCCCACGGGTCCTCAACCGTAACAGGCAGCGATACATCGCCTTCTGCACCTGTCGTGGGTGGATGACTATCCGCAGCCTTGGGGGTGCCGATCGCGCCGTTTCTGCCTTTGGCAATGCCCGAAGTGGCTAGACCTTTGCCAGCTTCACTGGCCTGCCGATTCATCGACGTGACCCGAGACATTGGTGTTGCCGGCGTAAGGCCTTGTCTGGGGGTGGATGCCGCCATGGTGGTGGAAACGGTTGGGGGGGCGCCGGCGTTGGCATTCTTCGATTTGCCGTCCGCGTCGAGTCCGAGAGCCTCTGCGAGGCAGTCTTGCGCGAACTTTAGAGGATCGGCATTAGGCCTCGTGTGCTCCTCCTCAATGTGCACGCGTCGGGCTTCCTCAGTGGCAAAGCCAGTCGATTTCGTGTCGCAGTCGGGTTCAGTGCAGTGCAAAAGCGGCTTCGTAGGATGCTGCATAGACATGGACGGCTGCGCTTTAGTCAGGCCCGTTCCATGTGGCCTCCGCGCGTCGGGAGAGGATATCTTGATCTGCGAGGGTGTCGTAGCTGAAGGGGTGTGCGGCGCCGCGGGAGATACCGCCGAGACCTGGCCACCAGTTTTCCGTCTCTTCGACGCAGGCAGGTGCAGATTCTCTTGTGTCACAGCCGGCTTGCCGATGTAGGCCGGCTGACCGTGCGGCGAAGTAGCATGGAGAGGGAACGGAGGCTGGGCTGTGGTGGGAGCGGCCGGAGTCTGTCCACCTTTGCTGTTTGACCGATTCTGCAGCTCGTTGTGTGCCCGGTTGTTCTCCTCCAGGTTCGCTTGGTTGAGAGGCGCGGGAATCGTCTGAGTGGGAGCACCAATAGCGCTGGCATCCCCAATCTGTGTTGCTGCCTGCGCGCCTGACATCTGTACCTGGGCCAGTTTTTGGTTGAGCTGCATTTGGCTCATGGCCGCCTGGGAAGCCTGCTGCGCTTTTCGCATTTGATTTGAGGCCTCTCTTCCCATCTCCAATAATAAGTTCCAGTGCGATTCGATCTCGTCCAACGTGATCGAGAACACAGATTTGCGTCCCGTCAACGTCTCCGAATTGGTGAACTGCTGAGAAATGCGGCACCGCTAGTTTATGTTAATTAACCGAACCGATATACCACTAAAGGGAACGAAAGAGAGGGGGATGGTGCTTACAGTTCGGAAAAATTTGCGTGTCCGGATCTCGTCCCGTGTTGCCATATAGAAACGACCAAGCTGTTTGCCCACCTTGATCAGCGGGTCTACCGTCTCCGTGATCTTCTTCCAGACTTCGTCCTTCTCTTCCTGGGTCATTGGGATGTCCGGAAATTGTTCCTGCTGGATGTCCTGCCGCACCTCGGCGCCAATCGCAAAGAGATGATTCATAATCTCTTGATTGGGCTGGTAGCTGGCCGCCATTTGCTGTCGCGACCGAACCCTCTCTTGCTGCTCAGGCGTCAGCTTGGCAAATTGTTCCGCCGTCATGTGTTGCAACATGCCGAGGCGCTGTTGCTGAAGCTGCTGTTGCATGGTCGGTGCAACCGAAGGTCGTTGTGCTGCCGCATTGGGCTGTCCAGCAGGAGCCGGTTCATCCGGGCTGGCACGTTTCCGATTGTTGACGGGCACACGGTTGACCTGCAGCCTCTTTGCGTTCTGACCGGCGTTGGCAGACATGGCGAGTGTCGGATCCGAGTTAGGCCCTGACACAGGCAAGGAGCCCATCTGGCCCATAGAAGTCGGAATGCCACCGGCGATAGACTTGTGCTGTCCGAGAGAGTTGGCCATCGGCTGTGTAACTGCAACGGCGTTGGCATTGTCCATCTGAAGGCCTTGCTGCTGCTGCATGAGTTGCATCTGGAGCTGCTGTTGCTGCTGCTGCTGTTGCTGCTGCTGTTGCTGTTGCTGCTGCTGCTGTTGCTGCTGCTGCTGCTGTTGCTGCTGCTGCTGTTGCAGCTGCATCTGGAGCTGCTGCTGTAGCAACTTCTGTTGCTGCTGAAGTTGCTGCTGGCTCGTCGGTTGGACTTGATGCGGCGGCATGAACGGCTGCGTGGTGGGCTGCTGTGGTTGCGGCATGCCCATACCGAGCTGCATGTTGTTCTTCAACTGCTGCTGCATATGGTGCTTCATGAAGTTGTCGTGCTTCAGCCGTGCACCAAGCTTCTTGATCATTTCCTCTGGGGCGTTTGCCAGCTTGGGATTGCTGTTCCGCATCTGCGCAATCTCACCGGGCGTGAGTTGTAACAGGTGCGTGGGAATGCTTGGGATCCCCTCTGGCATCTGCTGCATGTTCGCGGTGGCATTGGCAGCTCCTGCATTCAACCCAGAGGGTCCTGTAGATGGCTGCATGCCTGGACCCCGCTGCTGTGCCAATTGCACATGCATTGCATTCCTCTTTTCCATGATCTGCCTGAACTGCATCATCTGCAGGTTGAGGAGTTGGCTCTTGGCTGCGTCCGTGATGTTGTTTTGGGAGATCCAAGCTTTGAACTCCCGCCACTTTTTCACATCTGGCGGCAGAGCAAACTGGCTGGTGACCTGGGTTGGGAGATCCATGCTGTCTATTGCGGCTTGCGGGCGCACCATCTGCCGCTGCTGCAGGAGAGCAGCCTGGGACATATTCGGCGGAACTCCTGGGACTTGCTGGCCATTGCCAAATTGGCCTGGCGCACCGGTCGCCTGGTGGTTGAGTTGGGCCGGATTCAGCTGGCCCGGGCGGCCGGCTTGCAGTTGGGCTGCTCCAGGACCGATGGGGCCCTTGCCGGCGCGGCTCTGTTGTTGACCTTGCACCCATCTTGCCATGAGCTCGTTCAGCTTTTCCGGGGGGACGCTGTTCAGTTTGTCTCTCTGCTCGGCTGTCATACTGTTCAACATGCTCTGGTAGGCAGGGACAAGATTCGGCGGTACAGACATGGGTGTGCGCTGATTGAAACGGGGATCCAGCTGTCCCGTGAAAGGTCCCGTTCCTTGAGCTAGCGGTTGTTGTTGTTGCTGGGGTGTTTGCGGAGGTTGCTGCTGATTTGCCGATCCGTCGGCTTGCCCAGTAGGTTGGCGTGCCATTGGTGCGCCCATGGCGCCCATGCCGGGACTCTGGCCCAGACCAGCACCCTGCTGAGTCTGCATCTGTTTTTGTCCTATCGCCCCCCGCTGCTGATTTTGCGCATTGGAGGCGGAGGCGGCCTGGTCCATATTCATTGCCATGCCAAAAGGTTGCTGCATCTGCGGCCCCAACTGTCCTTGGTTTGTGCCCTGCTGGGCGCCTGGTCGATTCTGGCCGGGCATTCCCCCGGCGCCGCCGGCACCTCCGGGTCCGGTTGCGCCGATAGGGCCACCTATCGGCTGAGGAGTGGCATTGCGACCTGGCTGGCCGCCGCTGGCTGGAACGACGACCTGGCCGGCTTCCTGCGCTATCATGCCGGCCTTTTGCTCGTTCATGATGGTTTCCATGTTGGTAAATGGGAATTGTCCAACCTGGCCAGAGGCTCCCACAGGACCCACTGGAGCACCGCCAGTGGCCCCAGGCTGCCCTGGGCCACTCACGTTCATCATGTTGGGGTTCATCACGCCTGGTGCCATGGCCTTTTGTTGCTGAAGCTGCATTCGGCTCTGAGCTTGGTTCATGTCCTGGCCCGGCATCTGCGAGCGCATGCTCTGCGCTCTCAAGAGGTTCAGAGCCTGAACTTGGAACATGTGCATGACCGGGTCTTTGCCCTGGCGTTGAAGGGTTTGGATGGTTTGGTGACTGAGGCGGCTCTGCACGGATGCCTGCATCGACCTCCGCGTGGCTTCGTCTGTGCTCACATAGAGACGTTGGGCGAACTCGCTGACTTTCATTCGGTCGGCATCGGAGAGTTTTGACAAGTCGGAAGGTTGCATACCGCCAGCTCGCATGGCATTGAGATTCATTTGCATGGCCGCCTGTTGGTTTGGGTTCATCTGCATGCCAGCAGTATTAGGTTGCATGGCGACACCGCCAACCATCTGTTGTGGCTGCGATATAGGCGTGCCCTGCATCGAATGCTGCATGTGTTGGAATCCCTGGTTCTGGCCAAAAGCACGCAGCTGTGTCTGCAACATCGGGTTTTGCGCCATGAGCATCTGTTGTTGTTGCTGCTGGGCGGCCGCCTGCTGCTGTAGTGCCTGCTGCTGGGCATGGGCGACCTGCTGGTTGTTGAGGTCATTCCGCAGGCTCTGTCCGTTCGACTGGCGCTTGGCGAACTGCTCGCCCAGTTTGCTGGTCATATGCTTATCGTACATGGCCTAGACCTGTTAGTTACGATGCCAAACCCTCAGAGTGCAGTGAAGAAGTCGAGGAGATGACGCGCAAATGCCGCGAGAGGCAGACGTCTCGTTTGCGTCGGGCGGACGGGCGGGGAATGAAAAGCGGAACAAAGAGGCAGAAGCGGGAGGAATGCTAGGATGGGGGCTAAACACGGTAGTGACAACGTACCCGGTCTGGCATGTCAAGGAAAGCCTTTCGTTCGAAATCCAAGCCCGCTTGGACAGCCTTTTGCCAGTCGATGCCAGGGTTGGCGAGGATGATATTTGTGATTCTGCGTTTTGTTAGAGACAAGGGCCGTGCTTCAAAAGAGGTAAGGGGGGAACCAGGAAGTAGGATCCCGTGGGAAAGAGGAAAGCAAATTAAGAAAAAGGATGAAATGGGGACACAAAAGCGAGCAAAAAAAAAAGAAAAAAAAAGAGATAACTCACAAACTAACAGTCCTGCCCATGCGCTCGGAGAACTGGACCCCAGCTCGCCAGCCGCTCACGACGGGGGTATTGGCTACGAGCTGCTGGTACACGATGGCTGTGAGTTGGCTGGGGATGCCGGTCCTCCGCTGTTGCGGTGGCATCCCCATCTGCTGTTGCATATTTAGGTTGGCGGCCATGGCCGCAAGAAGAGGGGGGGGAACAAGAGCGCCCTGGTTGCTGCAACAGAGACGGAGTTGGCCGGGGTAGAAGGCGCTGCAGGACACCCTAGCGGAGCAGGGTCGTCTGTCGTGGGTTATTGGATGCAGGAAGGTCGAGCACGAAAACCGCTGCTCGCCTGCAGGCAGCCGAGAGGGAAGGGTGTGGCAAGATGGAAAAAGCGAGCCGCAGAGTTACATCGGCATACGAACAAGAGCTATGGTGGTACAGCGGACGAGCGTGTGCGAGCGTGTGTGCGATTGCGAGATTGCCAAAAGGGGGCCGTCGTGGTCGTCGCAGGATAGTCGGATCGATGGATCGTCAGATCAAGCGTGTTTTTCGCTGGGAGATTCCGAGTGTGAGGTCGAGCAGCGAAAGGGGGGCGGTGGGCATGGCCAAACAAGCAAAAGGCGGAAGGAGGGATTGAGCAGAAGCGAAGAGGGCAGTCCAAGTCGCAGGCGAGAGATAGGACGGAACAGTAAGGCGGAAGGTGCTGTGAGTGCAATGGGGCGTCCGTCCAAAAGTGGAGGCTGAGTCAAGTTGTCAAGAGTGCCTCTTTCCCTGTTGCCCGGAGAAAGAAGCGGAGGCGTGTAGGGCCGACAGTGCAGACGAGGATATCTGGGAATTGCGGTCGGAGAAATCGTTGGCTGGACGCGGTGCGAGAAACAGGATTTGCCGGCAGTCGTCGCGGTTCTAATAAGACCGATGAAGGACAAGGGTGATTTCCTGTGGGCGGCGGGTGACAGCAATTAAATTTGCAGTGAGTAAGCGGACGTGGTCGGAGGGCCGCCGGGGTGTTCGGGTAGGTCCAAGTTGGACGAGAAGAGAGGCGAGACGAGGAAAGGCGCAAGAGAACGAGGTCGGGCCAGCGACGACACGAGCGTTTCGGGATAAGAAGGAGAGACGGAAGTCGCGCTAGGAACGTCGAGAGCAGAAATGGTCGAGTTCGCGAGGGCTGGTCGGATCCGGAGGGCGAGAGGTGGTAGCACCGTGTGTCGAGGTGGGAAAAAAAATGGTGATGAGAGGAAGAAAAGAGGTGGAAGGATAAGAGGTCAGAGGCGGCTGCGTCTATGAACAGCGAGTGTGTAGTTTGGAGAACGGCAACCAAATACAGTAGCGACCAGAGGGTGGAAAAAAAGACTGGGGGTGAGGGGGTACCCGGCCTGGGATGCGTTGAGCCAGAGAACGGTCGAGGATTAAAGTGGGGAGAAGGGGCAAATACACTTTGGACGGGAAGTGATGATTTGGGGGGGAGGGGGGGGAGGAATGGGCGCTGGGAAGCTTGGGGAGTGTCGCTGCGCGTGATTGCGTGTGGGAAAAGAGAGGAACTCGCACAGGTGCGGGAGTACTCGCAGCAAGATAATACGTCTGACCCAGCAAAGCGAATGTTTTAGTGGCCTACTAAGGAGCATTAGCCTGGCGTCGCAGAGCTGGACGACGACCATTTTGCGGAGCTGCCGTGTGTGCTACTTCGTACTCGTACAAGTACCTCGTACGCGCCACGCTTGCGCCTGGATACATTAAGCCTACTTGTCGGGTACAAGACGGTAGGCTCACCGCCCTTGGGCGGGCAGAATGGCGCATGGGCGGTGCCTGGCGATGAATTGACCGGGGGGCCAGTCAGCGAGCAGAACGCGCGCCGACCTCGAGCGGCGCAGTGCTGCCGGCCATGGTCGACCTGGACCGGCGCACGAGATGCTGCTCGTGTCTGCAAGCCGTCGTGCCTGCGGTGCAGAGCCACGACAGTCCAGCAGGGCCCAGCAGGGCCCAGCAGGGCTCGGCAAGGCCAGCACGCGCGAAATGGCGGTACTTTGCTTGTACCTGGCCAAGCTCCACACACATGAACGGCGATGGCTGGATTGGGTGGCACCCCTCCCTTGTTTCTCTCCATGGCGAGCAGACCCCCTGCTACCTGTCCTTTGTTCCCTTTTTGCGTTAATGTGCAGCCACTAGTGTGACAGGGGGGGTGTGAAGGGGGCGTGCGCAAAAGCCCAGTGAGGGACGGTCAGCGACAAGACGAACGAGAGCACGACGAGAGAATAACCGTGCGGTGCAGAGGAGAGAGAGAGACGGTGAGGAGGCCAACAGGGCTCTGCGCGACTTGTCGGGGCGTCTGGCGGCGGGCGCAGTGGCAGTGCGGGATGTTCGGTGTACATGCAGCACAGCTGAGCCGTGGCTATGAGGCTTCCATGTACGAGTATTACGGAGTATCTCGAGAATATCCTTATTCGTACGCGTAGATTGGGCACGGTACTTGTAGTGCTGGTCGAGGCCGCCGTTTGGACGGGCGAATTGAGACCAGGGACCCTTTGCCATTACTCGTACTATGCAATCAGAATTACGGAGTATGGCCTATTTTCCCTGGCGTGCACACACAAGAGGGAAAGTCGGTACGAGTACGATAGAAAAGCCGGGTTCTGGTGGAGCCTCTCATAGTGAGACGGGAAGCCTTCTTCTTAGCTGATGCACCCGCCGGTCGTCGGCTGCCACGCCGCGCTACGAGCTCGCTGCCCACACTGACTTGGAATGCTGACCGACTACCGCCCCCAGCGACGAGGCCGTGCGGTCGCGGTGCGGTCAAGTAAGATGAGAAGAAAGACTAGGAAATAAGAGAGGACGAGAGAGAAAAGGCGCCAAAGAAGAAGACAGAAAAAGAGACAGAAAAAATTTGCAATGCATGTGGCAGGACATTGGGCTGCGCTCTTTATAAAACGCATGCGCGGCGTGCGCTGGATAGGGCCGTTCCCCATCTGACATGGCTGAATGAGGGCACTCGTAAGATGCGACGTACCCGTATCTTACGTCAAGCATGCCACGACCCCGGGACGCAGGCATCGTTTCAGCCCAGACACCGACATTGCAAATTCCGTGCACCGGATTCCCCGCTCCCTCTTTAAAGATATCTTTTCGTCGCCCTACGAGAAGACAAGATATGTCAGCATCGCTGGGGAGGATGTCGCAGTTGTGGCAAGATTACACGTATGGGCGCTCGTAGGGTTCTGATAGGGCCCAGCCCCGATCGACAGAACCCCTGTCCGTCCTGCAGCGGCTCTGTCTGGGTGCGCACTTGACTCGTTCCCACCCTTTTTGCTTTCTGCAGCCCGCGGATTACGAGTGTAAATAATTCGTAGCACCACCTTTTCAATCGGACTTGCAAGTATTTGCACAGTACGAGGCATGGAGCACAAAAGAATAGCGCACTGGTAGATTTAAACTGTCAAAGTACGAGTCCGAGTACTAACACAAGTCGCCCGTCACACTGCCCCAAGATTAGAGCCAACAAGATGGGTCCCGGAAGCCCTGGTCCTGAGTAATTGACAGAGCCAATTCACCTGTCGTTCAGCCTCGCTTCGGATTGGATCGATCTCCTCGTACTGGACGTTTGGCTAATACCATAGAGGCGAATCATCCGAGAGGTCGGCCTGAAGGCACTTGACCCTGCGATCCCCTGCGCATACTCGTACTCGTACGCACTGCGCGTATCTTGAGATACCATGCACATTCTCGCCCCCCCCTTCCAGAAGGCAGCGGCACGCCGACACGCCGACCAGGGGTGGGGGGGGAGGGGGGGGGGGGCCTTCATCCTTCTTGCGCTGTCTCTCCCGTTTTGGCTACGTGAGAGGCCGCTCTTGCGCCGTTCCCAGATTGTAGGGCTCCACTCCGGTCCATTTTAGCGGCCGCCTACACACGCATGCATGCAAGACACTGCGTCCAGATACTCGTATTATTCGTTTGTACTTGCTGACGACGAAAAATAACTGCCCTGTCCCGCCCACTATTTTCGTCCCTAACCCATGCTTAGATTGCTTTCTTTTCGGAACGTCGTAAAACATGGACTGCGAGTAATAAGATGCCCTGTCCAAGAATGGCGTGCATTCAAGTCCATTTCCTTTTTGCATTGCAGTGGTATAAGGATACGAGCATACAAGAGATACGACGTACGCTCAACCCAAGCACGCGTATGCCGCACACCCTCATCACAGGAGAGGCTGCACACCATCCCGGCGTTGCTGTCGCCACCGGCTTGTCCTAAAAGGAGCAAATCGCCAGAACCCTGCAGAAGTCGCTCGCTCCAACCCGTGGCACCCCTGCCGGCTCCGCGCATGCGAAGGTATGATGATGGGCCGACTCGCGGCTACCAAATACCGAGCAACGAGTCGCGCCGACCGAAAAGTCCTCTGGGCATTGGCCAAGACGAATCGCGCATTGGCTTTCGGACTCTCCATCTCTGCGAGCCGCGCCGTTGCGCCCCCTATGGCCGCAACGAGACGTCCTATATTTGCACACGAAATCCGGTCAGAAGGGCCATCGAACTGTGGCGTCTCATGATGGCCCCAGTCCCCGCTTCTTTTTTGCTGGCGACGTGTACAAAAAAAAAAAGCAAGCCCTCAGTCGACATGAAACGAGTCATCTGTCAATCCAGGCCCCTCTTTTTGTTCCTGGAAGCGGAGAAAATCGAAAGGAAAAGGATGGTCGCTTAGGGCCGACCAGGTCGGCCAGGCGCCGTTTTTCGCGAGAACGGCGTTGGTCAAGTCACTGCTATTTTGTTTACCCCAAAGTCTACGAGTACTCGTATCTCGCACGTGAAGAAGAGCCAGCAAGCGGCACAAAAGCACATGGCCG